>BJCM01062301.1:8030-18399 GCA_018326385.1 Flaveria bidentis | reverse complement strand
CATATCATAACATCATCGTACACATATTCAAACA
This sequence comes from Flaveria bidentis, assembly GCA_018326385.1. Classification (NCBI taxonomy): domain Eukaryota; kingdom Viridiplantae; phylum Streptophyta; class Magnoliopsida; order Asterales; family Asteraceae; genus Flaveria; species Flaveria bidentis. Next base: position 18,365 of record BJCM01062301.1, on the reverse strand, counting down.
TGCGGGTCCGAAACCCAGTTTAATGAAAACATACATTCATGCAATTCCAGTCCCCAAAATCAGTTAAAACATGTAAAAGAGGGGTCCTAGAACTCACCTTTGCAGCTCTTGAGTATGGCTTCTTCCAAACTCGTTTGCAAATTGAATTCAATCGCCTAGAAACCCACTAAAAACATACCCGAACACATACACACACATAAAAGCATAGACCCGAGGACATAACCGGTTAAGAACACCATAAAAACATGAATCCTTACCTGGAATCCGAATTTCTTCCTGTTCTTCCTTCAAAACCGAGAGTATTTCTTCCTTTCTCTCTCTAAAAATCCGAAAGTTTTGTGTGTAGAAAGGGTGATGGGCGGCCATGCCACCTTTATCACCAACTTTTCAAACATTTTGTCCTTTTGGACACTTTTTACCCCTAGACTTGGGGTTTATTTCCTTTCCTTCTTTTCTTTCATTTTATTCTGTTTTCTTGACTTTAAAATAACCGGGTGTTACATGGTGATTTACTACTGGTACAAATATATGTGGATGACATAATCTTCCGTTCCAAAAATAAAGAATTATGTAAAGAATTCGAAACTGTAATGAAAGCAGATTTTGAGATGAGTGCCATGGGGGAGATGATGTTCTTTCTTGGATTACAGGTGGATCAGACACCAAAAGGAATCTTCCTGCATCAGTCCAAATATGTAGGCGATATCCTCAGTCGATTTGACATAGAGAATGCTACGGCTGCTGGAACTCCACTTGCCACGAATCATGACGTGGCACCGGACGAAAATGATGATCTGGTTGATGCCACCATGTATAGAGGAACGATCGGATCTCTAATGAATCTCACAGCCTCTTGTCCTGTTATTATTTACGGCACGTGTCTTTGTTCCAGATACCAGGGAAAACCAAAAGTAAATCATCTTATAGGAGTTAAAAGGATTTTTTTATCTGAAAGGTACTCTAACACTTGGGTTGTGGTATCCTTATGATGATAACTTTGAGCTTACAACGTATAGTGACTCAGATTATGGTGGTTGCAAGATGAATTACAAGTCAACATCAGCGGGATGTCAGTTCTTTGGTAGACGGTTAGTCACGTGGAAATGTAAGAAGCAGACGTCAGTTGCTCTGCCAACATGTGAAGATGAATATGTTGCTGCTGCAAGCTGCTGTTCATAAATCACTTGGATTCAACAACAAATGCGCGACTATGGTTTGCAATTTTCTAACACCCCTATCTTTGTTGATAATTCTGCTACAAATGCTGTCACCAAAAATCCGGTCCAACACCCGAAAACAAAACACATCGGTATTAAATATCACTTTATACGTGAGTGTTTTGAAAAACAATTAATCGATGTTGTTAAAATTAATACGGATTTTCAATGCGCCGACCTCTACACAAAAGTATTTGACAAACCTCGGTTTTTATATCTTTTAGAGGTTAATGGCGTGAAAAAGAAAAGTGATGTGATGCAAGAAGAAGAAAGTTCTTACTCCGACAAGTATTTTCTTAGTTTATTATTTATTTTCTTTTACTTTTTTTTTCTATCTATTAAAATCCAAAAACACAAAAAGATTTTCGGTTTTAGAATTTTAAGGGGAGAATAGTTTAGTTTAGTATTTACTTAGTTGCAGTATTTATTTACTTAAAAAACAAAAAAAAACAAAAAAACGAGGGGGAGGGTAAATTAGCCAGAAGAAATGAAATCAAATCTATGAAATTGATTAAAAGTTTATGGAAAGTGATAATACACATGGAACAAATTGTTTGGGACTTCAAAAGGATTTAAATGATCATGATGCAAAATTCAAAGTACAAGTCTGAGCAGTCTGAGCAGTCTAATCACAATAATAGAAAAATAATAGTAAAACTAGTCTGCTACTGAGGTAACATAGAGATAGTAGACCTAGAGGTTGCTAGTTCATTATATGATGTGTCAGTAGATTCAACACAATAGATGAGTAGACTTCATTGGTGAATTAAATTCAAACTAATTTGTTTAACTTGTTATGGGTTCACATCTTATCCCTGGTTACCACAATCAACTCATTTCCAATAAGGGGTGACGAGCAAAATAAACACCACATATGTGTGCGGATGACCATAAAAATGAGCAAAGCACATGGAAAAATTGCTAAGTGCAATCAAGCTAATGACTAATGTTGTTGGTGTGTTATGTGCAAAAGAAAATTAAATGCTCTAACAAGAAGATATTTTGTGTGTCTCTCTGTTGTGCGATGGCACTGACTTGAGGATACACATAACTTAAATATTCTAGAATTCATTATTGTTTGCGCCTCTCTACTGTGTGATGGCACTAGTCTGAGGCTTGGCATCTTTTTGAAAGCTCTTAGAATAGTTTCTTCTTGTCAAATACCCGTAGACCGCTCAAAAATCTCTTGAGGAATGTTGGTTACCATATAAGTGTGGGATCCACAAATGCTTGTTGAAATAATTAAATCTAACTCATCATCAATGTGAGTCAAAAATCTGTGTATGGATTTAAGTGAACAAATATACTGACAATCATCGTGGCTGCAACTCTTGACAGTCAAAATCATTGTGCTCATCATATAGCTCTAGTATGATTTTCTGAAAGTGCTATTAACTCTCGGACAAAACAAGAATCTAGCATCAAAGTGCTTATTAAAAGGTCCCAAATGATTATTATATACATGTATGATTCCATAATGAATCTTTTCAGAAATGATCAAATTAACTTGAAGCTTATCTGCTCAAGAAGAAAAATCTGTTAGATGTTTTCTAAAAGGTTTCAACCCATCTCAAACCTAAACCACAAAAATATGTCTTGTTTCCTTTAAATTTCAAGTTGTTTTCTGTTTTCTAGTCTTTTGTTGCATAGATGTCGGACTATACAACTAGATGAAATCTGTGAATCACTCACTAAAAGTGGTCATGTCTGAGGTGACCAAACAGTTTTAAACTAAAAGGATCACGTCTGAGGTGATCAAATGTTGTTAAATTAAGAGGATCATGTCTGATGTGATCAAATGATGTTCAATTAAAAGGATCATGTCTGAGATGATCATAGGTTACAATGTTATATTTCAAAAGTTAAAATTTTAAGTGTTTGAAAGTGTATGAGGTCAAACTCATAAGTATGAGCCAATCGCATGATTGAATCATAATGATGAGCCAATCACCTGATTAAACCATAAGTATGAGCCAGTCACACGATTGGACCATGAGTTTGAGGCAACCATGCAATAGGATCACAAGAATGAACCAATCGTACGACTGGATGATGAAGTATAAGCCAGTCACACGACTGAACCCAAGTCGCACGAATGAAGCATGCGTATAGGTCCAGTCGCACGACTGAACTTTAAAACAGTATAAATAAAGGGGTCAGTCGGTCTTAACCCTTACCACCCTTTCAAAACTCTCTGAAACCACCCATGCACACACATACTCTGCCAAATTGTTGATCCTTTTGATTACTCCCATTTGTGATACTAACTAATTTCCTACTCATCTATAGGTACTTTGCTAATGAAATCGGCCCAAATGATTGGATTAATCAAACCCTAAATGACCTAAACTGTTTGGATCAATAACTAGGACAATACCCTAAAAATAGACCACTTAAATGGACATAAAAGTTAATTTAAAGGACATTAAGTTCTATTTCAAGTTCTTGCGAATCTAATGAGTCTAAACACGAAGTCTAATATAAAGTTTTGACAAAGATTCAGAGTTAGAGTGTCGAACATAGCATGATACGAATATACATTCCATATGAATCTCAGTGGCACGATTGAGCCAGGCGCACGATTCAATCGCACAAGTGAATCAATCGGTGACTCAGTCGCACGACTGCCTCAACCGCATGGCTTAGCATACGACTAAGTTTAGTTGCAGGCTCAATCGCACGACTGAACTCATCCGTAGGCTCAATCGCACAACTGAACTCAGTCGTATGGTTCAATCGCACGACTGAACCAGTTTGATCAAAACAGTTTAAGTTCCAACTATCATCTCTTTGCACAAATTTAATGTATATGTTTCTTGTGTTGTAGGAACATTGCTGATAGATGGACGATGAGAACCAAGCACAACATATGTGCTCATCTCGATGCTACTTCCAGGAACGCCTCTGACTTCGTTGGGATTATTACGTTCCTACGCAGATCGAAGATATACAAGGCTATCTCTGCTCCATGCATACCATATAGGTCTATACAGAAGGCCTTCTGGGAAGATGCCTCAGTTGACCGATCGGCTGAGCCTCATTGTAGTAGGAGCTCTATCTTCGGGCAGGAGATTGAGATCACAGAAGACGACCTTAGGAGGGTTTTGGATCTGGGTGAGGATGGTGCCTACCCAACCAAGCTGCATCCCCTGATAGTTCGGGGATGCTTTCTAAGGATAAAGTACGTTGGGGATATCAATGCAGGTGTGCTCAACAAGAGCAACATGTACCCCCAGTTCAAATACTTGGCTCATGTTATCCTAAAGTGCATAGCTTCAAGGAGTGGAGGATTTGATGAGTTGTCGGACCAAATCAAGAACGCATTAGTTGCACTGGTACTGAACCACCCGTTCAGTTTTTCTCACATGCTCTTCTCTTATCTGATCGAGAACCATGAAGACAAAGGCAAGGAAGGCTTTTGTATGTATCCACGTTTCTTACAGATGATCATAGATAAGAAGCTTTCTATGTTGGGGAAGCAGGTGAAGCCCCCGGTCAGGAGATTGTTTGGGCATCTGGCCAATGAAGATTATGTGGCGCCCTCTCACAAGAAGTGGCGTCACGATGATAGTGATTCTGATGTTGAGCCAATTGTGTTACCCACTGATGAAGACGACGATGATAATGACGATCTTAATGACAGTCAAGGTGGTGGAGATGCTAATCCGAGTCAATCAAGAGCCACTGGCACTTCTACTATATCTCCACCATCTCCACAAGGTACCTTTGATGCTCTTGGAGGATCTGAGCAGGAAGCTATCCACCCTGACTTTCTGCTAGATGAAAAAGAAAAGTCAGCTGATTTGCCTCTTGTTAGAAACGTCGGTAGCCGGGGTTATGGCTACGGAGAAAGGGAAAGAGGTGGTTGTGGACGCCTAGATGGTACTACATGTGATGATCCCGATGTCACTGATCCTACTTACACACCTGACCAGCCTATTAGCTCAGGGGGGGCTCTGTCTCCAAGGGCTCAAGGAAGAAGAGGATGGTTGAACCCCACGGCAAAAAGAGCAAGAGGCAAAGGTTCACCCTAATCACTACAGCCACCACCACTACCACAGCTCCCACCACAACTACCACAACTCCCACCACCACAACAACAACCACTACCACCACAACACCCACTCTTACTCACACAGCCACTAATACTCCCCCACCACCCATACACCTACCTCTACCTCACCCACAATATCCAACACAATTCCACCACAATCCACTCCCATTCCTCCTCCCATCTTCACCACATCCACCACCACAACCACCACTCAACAAGCCGGTACATCCACCCAATCCCCAATGACACATGGCTCCACTTTACCCACTATCGGCTTAGAGGAACAGCTGGCAAACCTAGACCGCATCATGCTAAAGCTGATCACAACTGATGATCTGAGAGCTACTCAGATAAACCAGCTGATGGCGGTAAATGCAACTCAAGCCAAGCAAATAGCTCAGCTCAGTGAGAAGAATACATAGTATGAGAGAGCTTTAGGTCGAGCTCACCATGCACTAAAGAGTCAAAACGAGTTGGTGTTGGCATCGGTGAAAAGGATTGAGGGACTGGAGAAAAAGAACAAGAAGATTATGCTAAGGCTGAAAGGATCTAAGGGTGAACCCCTAAAGATTAATGAGGGTGATAATGATGGTGACGATGTGGATGATGATGATGAGCTTACCAATGATGAAGAAGAAGAAGACGATGATGAGGAAGCTGGACCAAGTGGGAAGGACAAAAATGATGATAAAGATGATGAAGATGAGCAAGAAGGTGATGCTGCTGCATCAGCCTCGACTCAAGCAGCTCAGGAGAGGCGCTCTAAAAGAGCCTCGTCCTCTGCAACTCTAGTTGAGGAGACTCCCGATCAAGACAAAAGTAATGATTAGATGTTTATGTATTTGAAACATTTGTACTTGAATTGTGTAGTACATTAATGTCATTAATGATTATTTATGGTTCAATGTCTTGGTTAATGATTTATGTGTGATGTGTTGAATGTTTAATCAAACAGATGAAGCTCAATAGCCAGATGAATATGATGTCGTCCCCCTTCAACAAATCAAGACTCAACTCACTATTATTCTTGATTTGCAAGGGATTGTAAGACGATCTGTGAGCTACACTCCTGAGGAAGGAGAGATCATCCACGACCTCACCGACGAGCAGCTAGCTGATATGTTTCGACTAAATCTAGATGAACTGATCAAAGATGCTCCTGAAGTCAATGTTCTAAGTGATGAGGAGCTACAAGATGTTGATGAAATAAAGATTGAATATGTGACAGCTGAGCACTATCCTGAGTACACTGACCCTAAGGGCAATGTTTTCCCCAACTTGGGTGAAACTTTTGGCAGTGCTATTTTTGATAAGTTGAACAAGATGGAGAAAGAAAAAGAGAAAGATGAAAGTCAAGCCCAAGCTTCTAATGCTAATGTTGATCTTAAGAAAGCTGAAAGGGCCGCGTGTTTTGCTGAAATGAAAGCCTAGCGCGCACCTCCAAAGCAGAATGCCTACACCATACTGTATAGAGTCAAGAAACATCAGAAAGTGTCTGGCAAAATCATAGTGTGGGCTTATTTTGAAGACTTAAATGTTTATGCTGTAACGAGAGAGAAGGGGATTGAGTACTTCTGATATCCACATGATCTGAAGACTCTTCCTAGTTTTGAGCTTAATAGATTGGCTAATTTAGATCTTCTGTATGCCAACCCGAAGAAGTTGTCGGGATGGTTTGAGACAGCTTTGAAGAAAGAATACCACACCAGATGGGTAAACTTTAAGCCTCAACAACCTAAACGTTTTATTTATAAGACTGAAGTTGATCCTATCTCAGGAAGACCAAAGGTAGTACTGAAGTGGAGTCCCCCATGCACAATGTCTAAGTTTCATCTATGGGAGATGCCTCAGGACTTCACTCCACACTTCAAATGGTGGTATTATGATTGGAGGATGGGAGAAGCGGTCATAGTGTTGAACAAGGATAGAAAGATAGAGACTATCAGGGTATTTGACCCAATGTGGCTTACCAACTTGTCTGCAGAAGATGTCTACACTTTATACAAGTGGCCCCTGTTCTATGACACGCAAGATATTGTACAAGCTCTACAGTTTTAACATGTTATACGACTCTGTTTTGCATTTGAGATACATGCAGGAGTCCCAAGAGAAGAGAAGTACAAGAAGTTACAAGAACATGTGAAGAATGTTAGACAATAGGGCAAGCTAGGTATAATGGGAAGTTTGTAGATACATGACGATCCTAGTTTATGTTCTCATTGTAAAAGTCTTTCATTTCTTACACATGTGTAATGTAATTGTTCAATGAAATATGATATGCTTTTGATGTGTATTTGTCATTAAATATTTCATATTATTATTATATTTGATATAATTCATACGTATGAATATCTTATATAGGTTTGAGTTTGTTGTTCATAGTTCTAAGTCAATAATGATTGAGAAATGTGTTCAACCTAGTCGGGTGATTATTCATGCTAATGGACCATACTTATGGACCATACGTATGAATATATCATGCTTATGGACTAGTCGCACAACTGAACCAGGAGACTGGTTTAGTCGTATGATTGAGACATACGATTGACTCAGTTGCACAACTAAACCTTCAGTCGTGCGTCTCATTTCAAGATTTGGTTCTAATAAACTAGAGAATCAAGGTGAAGACGCCCACCTTACGCGAGGTGAGCTCTATCGTATGATTCAGTCGCACGACTGAACCATGCTAATGGTTTTGTTGTACGAATGGAAACTGCAAACCTATATAGACCACTTAATTCATGAAAAAACATAACATTTGGAAACACTTTGAGAGATACTTCGAATATTCATAAACCCTAGCTATCCAGAGCGTCCTAAACAGTCAATCCAATTTCAAAGTTTGATCTTGATAAATTCCTACTCATTCTTAAAGTTTAGTTCATTGTTATATCGATCGGGTTATCGTTCTCACTGATTGGATCGCCAATCAAATAGTATTCCACACTATTTGATCTGGTTTCACGCAGAATCCATTAGTACAGAAACCATGTTGAAGACTATTTGCAAGAGAATAGCTCAGCTAAATGAAGAACTTCAAGAACTTCATCAGCAACAGAAACCATCAACTGAAGGAATTAAACAGTGTACATCTTCTAAGGAAGTACACATATCTTCCGTAGAAAAGAGCAAAAAGAAACAATCAGTAGAACTTCAGCGGAAGAAGAAACCTTCTTCAACAGTAGATCCGCGGAAGACCAAATCTTCTTTTGTAGACCAAATCTTCTTCAACATAGCATCGGCATCTCGATTCATTTTCTCGCTATTCCACTAGTAAATGCCCTTTGTTGGAGCATACTAGCGGCATAACGAACCTTGAGTGGCTCGGGACACTCAAAATTGATGAAGGTATTCTCCATGCTCTTGAACCACTCAAGAAGACCAGTGGCTCCTTTCTTTCCACTATAACTAGTGGACTTGCAAGAACTAAAGTGCTTGAAGGTACAGGTTTGGTTATGCACCCTTGGTTCGTGCTGTTTTCCCCTTGACCATTTCCATTGTTGCTAGAATTGATGATCAAGGTGCTATTGAGTTCAACAACCATGGTTGAGATGACGACAACCATTTGTCGAGCAATCATAGTGGCTAGCTTACGGTTGGAACTTTCACGCTTTCCATGGTTACGAGACATGTTGGATATACAAAATGAGTTAGTCATGAGAATGAGGATAACAAAGGATAGTAATTCAAATAAGAATAAGTCAAGAGTTGTAAGGGTCATGGAATGGTTCCATTTGGTAACACATTACCATTTGGAAACGTTGACACGTCAATGTAAATTGACCCATTTACCTTAGAAACTTGTGTATGTTGATCATAGTTTATCACTCATCCTAGAAATCCCCATGTAAGCATAACTAGTCCCGTAGGATTTATGCGAAATGCTTATCTTAGCCCAAAGGCCTTTTGCCAGGAAAACCATAATACATATGTCTATGTGCCACACAAATTTCTTAGGTTCATGAAATCAAAACCTTGATGAGATTTTCATAGATTAGACATAGAGTCTAAGGAATTAAACCGACGATAATAAGTGTACGATCCTACGTGTTGTCGATAATAAGTTTAGGAAAGTTTCTTTGTCGGGGAGAATCAAAGAGTCAAAGATAAGTTTAGGGGAGACAAGCAACAAAGTTTAAACAGTCATAAGGCAATCCTATGCTAAGGCCTCAAGTTGCACATAAGAAGGCATAGCATTATGTGTAAGTTGATAAGTTTAACATGTTTCACCCTAAAATGGTGTGAAATAATATAAAAAGGGGCAAGGAAACTCACATGGAAATTAAATATAAGAATGATGATTAGTAATTATAATAATAGGCATCATTCCAATGAAACTGTCACAAGGAACCTAAATATATAATTACAAGATTTAAGTTTAATAATAGGATTAGTGATTTAACGAAAACTAGGGTTTCAAGTGGAGCTTAGGGATCTTTGTAGTAGTTTAAATAATATATCAAAGAAAATAATATTAAATCATCTATAATAGCTAGTGAAGTTTAAATATAAACTTGAATAAACATTTGAAATAATCATGATTTTTACGATAATAATTTAAAGTTAATATTTGGACCAATAAAAACATATTAATTTATTATTTAAATTTCATTTTAATAGAAACAATCCAAGAACAACCTTTGTTAAAAATATTGCTTTATTAGAAAGATAATTAGTTATTTAAAAGTAGAAAAAAATCAGAAAATTATTAGGTGTTCTATAAAAATATTTAAAGTTTACAAAAACTATTTTTATATTTATTATAAATTTTCCATAATCAATTTTAGGGCTAAAAAGCCTAAAAAATTAGATGAGGGAGCCCGGGTTGAAACCCAGGACCTCACATAGGTGAGACAGTGACTTAACCAGTGAACCAAGCCTGCGACCTTGGTTTCCTTTAGTTCCAAATTCTTTTAAACTCGTTTAAAGAAATTTTCCCAAATCACAAGAACCCTGGAATCATTTAGTCTCAAATTGAAGTTCAAATCGATTAGATAAATGCTTGGAACCATATGGCTTTTGTTCCCTATGATAGAATGAGTATGTAGATGGTTTTAATTACCC
>BJCM01062299.1:0-15531 GCA_018326385.1 Flaveria bidentis | reverse complement strand
CATATAGAAACGATCTAATAGAACGGTTTCATCAACATGAACATGAATATGTAACTCCAAGAGAGATGACGAGCCATTGATGTATTTGTTAACCCTAATCTCTTACTCTGTTGTGAATACATCAGATTACCAGAAGATGATTGATAGCAAGAGATAAAAGGACATGAAGTAGTTCCAAAATAAGCACACCAAGCCCTCCAAGTTTCAACTTTGGTAGAACAGGTCCCTCAACTTTCCAAGACTTGTAATACCATCCAAAACCATCAAATCATGTAAACCTTCACTGCTTTCAACTTCAATCAGCTCCAAGCTCAACGACATAACAACCTCATAAGCACAAGAGACCGTCATCCCATCGTGTAAACCAAAAAAGGACAACCAAGAATCAGAGAACAACTATATGAATAAAATATTTGATATTGAATTGAAACTAGACATATATTTCAACAAAAGCAGATTTTTTATCAAGTGTAAATGCCTTCTCACCATATAGCTTGGTACAAAGATCAAAGAGTTTGATCTTTTAGCTAAAAAAACCCTATAAAAATTGTATTCATGTGAAATATGATCATATATATCCACGTGAACACATAACAACTAGTGTAGTTAATCCAAGCGTATTCTTTAAATAATAGAAAAAGCTAAAACAACCCACATGCATCAAATGCGTTTGAAATATTCTCTTGATCCTAATTCCTAACATCTTCATCTTATCATTATGGAAGCTAAGCACAACTATTGTTGTGTTTCTTTTAGGGTTTTAGATTCTTACACAATTAATTAGTCATTATATACCATTAACACACCGTAGTCTATACTTTACTTTGTTATAAATTACAATTTAAAAGTCAGGTCAAGTGGTATATCTAATTTATGACCCCACGATTCCATCCTTCTTGTGAGACTTCTATTTGATCACAAAGAAGTGACCCTTCAAATAAAGAGTAGTTTGGAGAACTTTTCAACTTTCCTTTACAACCATACGAGTCTTTCCATAATCAATTATTTATAATAGCACTTCTCGTTTACAATCTCAATTATACCATGAAACTCAAACATTACAAGTTAGATTTTTTAATCAAACGTTATATTAATTGAGTTGGTACTTTCAACATCCCCTAATTGCACTTTTTAAAATTGGTTTTTAATTGTTCGTTATTCATCTTAGTAGCTACAACATATTACTTTCCAATAACAAGAACAACCACCAAATTTAAGCTATTAGTCCTTCAGATAATATTCGAGTAACATAAACTTCCTGAATATTGAATATTGATCTTTTCTGTATTCCACACTTGCTTCAAGCCATCCATGTGATTAGCTATTTAGCTTAGACACCTGCAATTTGTTACTTCATAATGCTTGACAATAATAATGTGAATACATATGAAATTGACTCTTGGCCTCGCACTATTTCACGAGTGATAGTTGATGTTGTAGTCTAGATCAATAAATTATGTTGGTATATTAATGTCTTGCTTTTGTGTTCAAGACAAGTCAATGAAGATAAACATAAATGTCACGATTGTGATTGTTATGATGGAGATAGGGTTGCTAAGATCAAGTGTGTTAGTTGAAGTCAAAGGCCTATGTTACCAAGGAGTACGTGAATAGTACCTAAGAAAGTAAGAGACCAAGGATTAAAATTATAGAGTTATAGGTCTTGTTAGGAATTCAATATCTAGGTGGTACTAGAATCAAATTTTTGAAACGAAGTGTTAGAAGTTTAATCTTGATTTGTACACATGTAAGATTTAAAAGGTCAAATATGAAATTGTGAGGAGAAAATGAAAATAGAATTTGGCTAAAGGTTTCGCCTGATTTGGTCTTGTGTGGTAGAATAATTGGTAGGACTTTTGTTTTTGATTTGTCTCCTTATTTGAGGAGTAGAACTAGCGTAGTAAGCAAGTTATGTGTATAAATAGGACACTACTACCAATCGCGACCACGACCTTCATCACCGCGAACACCACCACAGGACACCACCGGCCACCAACAACACCACAACCACCACCACCACCACCACCGGCCACCACAACTATTGGTCATCACCACCATATAACCACTTTGGTATTCTTATCTATTATTCTTTCTACCTAACAAATATCATAAAGTAATGATTCATTATATTCTTTTAAGGTAATTAAACAAATTAATGGAATGTAATAATTGTTTCATCTAATCATTCATTATATTTTATTGTCCATTTTATTATAACATATCAAACAAACTATTATTTATTGAAAATAATATTTTTTTCTTAAAGAGGTTGACAATTTCAAAATTAAAAGTAGGTAAATCATTTACTTTGAACTTAAGGCATGTTAACTTTGAATTTAAAGAACTGACGTTGATCGCATGATAATGAAACTTTGGTTAATAATTATTTCTTATTTTTATGTAATAAAGGATGACACTAATATACTACTAAATATATAATCTAAAATTATAAAGAAATTCTATAGAACATTATATGCACAAAATTATACATTGTGATAGCACATTTAACAAAATGAATCCTTTATTTTTCAATGATATTTAAATATAATAAAAAATTGAAATTAATGCAATGATTTTATCTCTCTTAGAATTTAAAAAAAAGGAGGATATTCATGTTAATGTATATCACCTACACATGTGTAGATAATGGTTAAAAGTAAAAAAAATTGTGAAAAAAATGTGATGTTTTTATATACATAATATACATATTTATATACAAGATATAAATAATTTTAAAAATATATAATTCTAATAAAAAATAAACGATTCAAATTTGTTAATTATGTTCTCTCTAATCAAACTCACCTAATTCTGTAAATTTAAAAATAGTTACATGAGAGCATGTTAGAAAATTTTGTAAAAAAATATAAGGCTTGCGTAGATTAAATCGTAGCCGACAGGGAAGTTAGAAAACAAGGACTAAGTGGACAAATTAGTGAATAATGATTACGTTAATTTAATATATAATTACGATTTGTTGATCGAAGACTTATTAAACGACGTAGACATGCTATAGATTTAGTCAAAAACTTATTTCACGATAAAAGTAAAAAAGTTGAGGATAAAAGGCCAACAATTAGCGTTGTAATGTTAGGGTTAATTGTTCTGAAAATGAATTCAAAGCAACCAAAGATATTGATGTCATTTCTTTCTACTGTTGGCGTACTCTTTTATGTTCTTGTTATGTTTCAATGTTACACAACCATCTCAGCTTCCAAGGACAACGGAAATGAGACCGACCATCAGGCTTTGTTAAAGATCAAGTCGATGATCACTCAAGATCCATATCGAGCTCTAATCTCGTGGAACAATTCTCTTCATTTCTGTGATTGGAGTGGTGTTACATGTGGGAAGCGACACAGAAGAGTGACTTATTTACGACTAAGTTCACTAGGCCAAGAAGGGTATTTGTCTCCTCATGTAGGGAACCTCAGCTTCCTTCGTGGATTTTCTGTCACCAACAATAGCTTTCAAGGAGTTATTCCACATGAACTCGGTCGGCTATTGAGGCTACGTTTCCTCTATCTTGGGCATAACAAGTTCAATGGGGTAGTTCCAGCAAACATATCTGGTTGTTATAATCTTGAAGAGCTTGATATTTCCTACAACGAGCTAATTGGAAGCATACCCAATGAGATTAGTTTTCTTTCCAAACTTAGTTTTCTCTCGCTACAGAATAATAAATTAAGCGGCGGAATTCCACCTTCAATAGGGAACATCACATCTATGGAATTGTTCTCAGTTAAAGAAAATCGCTTAGGTGGGAGCATTCCAAACACAATAGGCCAGTGGAAAAGTTTGAAAGAAATTTATTCTAGTCATTGTAATTTATCTGGAAGCATTCCTCATTCTTTTTATAACCTTTCACTCCTAACTACCATTAACTTGGCTGATAATCAACTAAGTGGTAGTCTTCCTCAAGCTCTAGGTGCAATGCTCCCTCATCTTGTTTTGCTTCAGTTATGGGGTAACCAACTAAGTGGACCACTTCCTTCATCTATTGCTAATTGTTCGAGGTTAGCCGACCTTGAATTGGCTAGAAATATGTTAAGTGGGAAGTTGATAGTAGACTTTGCAAAACTAAGAGAGATTGAATTCATATCCATAGGCTTTAACAACTTTGGAAGCAATGAAGTTGATGAAATGAAGTTTATTGATTCTCTACAAAACTGCACCAGATTAGAGATGTTGGATGTTGCTCATAGCAAGTTTCAAGGAGTGCTTCCTAAATCAATAGGTAATCTTTCTGATCAACTCCTTGAAATATATCTATATGCAAATCAGTTACATGGAAGCATCCCTATATCAATAGGAAGACTAGTTGGTTTGCGCGGTTTACATTTAGATCGAAACCAATTCACGGGAAACATCCCAACAACCATTGGTAACCTTCAGAACCTACAACGCCTTCATTTATATGAAAACCAACTTTCAGGGCAGATTCCTGATGCCATAGGGAACTTGTCATCACTGATCTCACTAAATTTGGTTTCAAACCAATTGGAGGAGGTTATTCCATCAAGCCTAGGAAATTGTCATCGTTTATTAGAGTTGAACCTAAATAATAATAAATTTAATGGGAAAATACCTAAACAACTTTTTAAACTTTCATCTCTATCCATAACATTAGATCTTTCTCAGAACAAACTGTTTGGTTCACTTCCAAAGGAGGTTGGAGACCTCAAAAAGTTGACCGCTTTAGATTTATCTTATAATAATTTATCAGGCAACATTCCTACTGCCATTCGTGGTTGTGCTAGCCTTTCAAGATTGTCTTTAAAAAACAACTTATTTCAAGGTATTTTACCACCATCGCTAAGTTCCTTGAAAGGATTGGAGCAACTTGATGTTTCTTATAACAATTTATCTGGCCAAATTCCCCAATTCTTAAAAGGTTTGCTATATTTGAATCTATCATATAATGATTTTGGGGGTGAAGTACCAACGTCAGGAGTGTTTTCCAATAAAACAACATTCTCTATATTGGGGAATAGTAGACTTTGTGGTGGCTATGTCGAACTCAAGTTACCTAAATGCAAGGAGACAAAGAAACACAAAATTCATGTGTTTGTAATTGTCATTTTGATCGTATCCATAGTTTTCACCACTATAATATGCTTAACATATATTTGGTATAAGAAAAAAGATAAGAACCAGCTATCTCGGTCATCAACAAGTAAGCGATTCTTGAAGGTTTCGTACAATCAACTTCTCAAGGGTACCGATGGGTTCTCCGAATCCAATTTGATTGGAAATGGTGGTTTCAGTTCTGTTTATAAAGGAATCCTTGATGAATACGATGATAGATTTGTTGCCATTAAGGTTCTACATCTTCAAAATCGAGGAGCTCAAACGACCTTTATGAGAGAGTGTGAAGCATGGCGGAACATTCGGCACAGGAATTTGTTAAAAATAATAACGTCATGTTCAAGTGTTGACTTCCAAGGAAATGATTTCAAAGCTTTGGTGTATGAATACATGCCTAATGGGAGTTTACATGATTGGTTGCATCCAACATCGAGATTAAACCTTCTTCAAATAATAAATATTCTCATGGATGTAGCGTGTGCTCTTGATTATATTCACAATCAATGCATACCAAGTGTCGTTCATGGTGATTTAAAGCCTAGCAATATTCTACTCGACGATGATATGGTGGCTCATGTTGGAGATTTTGGTTTAGCTCGATTTCTTGGAACAACTTCATACCAAAGCACCTCAACCGAGATACGAGGAACAATTGGTTATGCTGCTCCTGGTAACATAATCTTGCATTCATAGACACACATAATTACTTTCTTGTTGTATTACCTTTACTTCTAATGTAATTGTTTATGATTTACAGAGTATGGTGTCGGGAATGAGATGACATCCAGTGGAGATGTCTACAGTTTTGGAATATTGTTACTTGAGGCCATGACTGGGAAAACACCGACCAACACCATATTTACTGAAGGCTTTAGCCTTCATAAATATGCATCCTTGGCCTTGCTAGATCATGTAATGGACGTTATTGATGTTAACATTCTAAACGTTTACAGAGAGAATGAAACTTTTATGCAAAGCAAGGAAGCAAATGCAAAGAAAATCGAGGAATGTTTGACTTCAATAGTCAAGATTGGAGTATCATGCACTATGGATTCTCCATCGCAACGGATGGATACCAAAAAGGTTATGCATGAATTGCAACATATTCAAGACGCCCTTCCAAGTATTTGAGATACAATGCTCATTCTTCATAACACTGGTTTGCTTATACAATTTCTGTTGCAGAAATATAATAATAGTCTTGTTGTAAAAACATTAAGTGGTATTTATACTTTTGTATAAGTAGGGGTTCAAACGGCTCGTGATGACTTAGGAGAGCTCGAGCTTGAGCTCGGCTCGTTTCAAGCTTTATTTTTAAAGCTCGAGCTCGACTCGGGTTCGGCTCGTTTATTTATTTAAATATGTTTATATTTAATTTTGATATATATTTATAATTATATATTTTATATATAACATATATTCATATTATTTAATTGTTTTTTATTATAACTTTATATATAATAGATATTATTTATATAATATATTTAATAAATTAAATACAAATATATAAATAAAAAGCTCGTTTAGGCTCGCGAGCCAGCTCGAGCTTGATACACGAAGCTCGGGCTCAAGCTCGATAATTAAATTAAATTTCTTTCAAGCTCAAGCTCGGCTCGTGCTCAATAAAGCTCGGGTCATTTCGATTTTTTTATCGATCCGATCTCGAGTAGCTCACGAGCGGCTAGGCTCGTTTGGATTCCTAAGTATAAGGCACCACTAAGACATGCATGAGGTCAAATTGATCAATCAAAAGGAAAACCATTGAGCCAATTGCAAGATAGAATTAAGTAACCGGCCAACAATGAACATTATAAGCCATCAACCAACAGTAACATATATATCATCATATGACACTAATCATTTTTGCTAAATTCCCTTTTAGGTCGAATCATAGCTATTGCATATATACGTAATCACCCGATTCGCGTAGTATATATCACATATAAACTCACATATGGATATAATAAGTACCTTAAGCGACTGCGCGAACATAATAACATAATAGAAGAGTAGAAGAAAGGGGATCACAAACAAATTGATAAATCTCTGCTCAACACTAATTGATCGTAGCTTCGGTATTTGTTGGTTTTGTGGTTATTGTTAAGGTGTAAATATAAAGAACAACATCTACTGTTCAATCTTTTAAGACAAGTGTTCATTATCCTAAAAGTTCTAAGAATCTATCTTTTAAACACCATAGATTTCAATTTTTGAAGCTATAATCTAACTCCATCGATGTTCACATTCAAAATCTAGTAATCTATAAAGGTTCTTTCATTCTCACATGCTTGTTTAGCGGGCTAGTGCTCTATTTTGATATTTGAAGGGACTAAACCTGTAAGCCTAGAAATTAAGTCTCCTGTGTGAGAGTAATTGAGTAAAAATTAAATATATTACAGAAATCTGGTTGTTGATAACAATTAGAGCTGTTCAAAAAGTTCGCACCTCTTGCCATTTAAACGAGCCAAGCCCAAGCTAAGGTCAGCTTGGCTCATAGCTCATTCCTTAGTTGGCTAACTAGTTAGCTGGTTTGAAATAAAGCCAACAATATGATTTATATAAACCTTTAACAAGTTTGATATATTACATTTAAATAAACCATAAACACTATATTTTAACATTTTCTAGTGAAAAATGAACTATAAAAATATTAAATTCAATCATAGTCTTTGAAGTAACAATCTCGTGTTATTTTTTAACGAGTTTAGATAAATAAATATAAAAAATTATTATTTTTTGTTTTCATGTGTAAAGAAACAAAATTATTTAAAAAAAAATAAAAATGTTGGCATGTGCTCTTCTCGTCTCGTTTATAAATGAACCAAGATTAAACCCACGTTTTGAACTCGTCAAGATAAACAAGCCGACTCGGCTAAACTTGACTCGGTTTTTCAATGTGCCGAGCCCAAAAACACCCTGGCTCGGCTTTGCTTGAGTCGACTCGTTTACAGCCTAATAATGATAGATCGGCTACAATATATTATATTTTGGTTATGAACACAAAAACAATTGGATTATTATTTTTCTTTGCTTTTGTATATTTTTCCGGTTACATTTACATCTTATACTAACACCTGTAAGTTGAGTGTTATCGTAGTCATTTTAGTTTAATATTAAATGAAAATAAGAATAAATATTGTCACACGTTAAGATGTGTGGAGTCAATTCTCGTACATGACTATTTATATTTCTAGCACTACACGGTGTTTCAAGGGGCAGAGAACCCCTAAATAGTAAGTAGTTGGTTCAAGGACAATATGCTCCGGTGGGATTTAAGGAGCAACGTTAAATGTAAAGTTTTCATCTCTTTTGCATTTATTGATCTAAAACACATTATTGATATTAACACTATACATACATAGCATCTTTTATGTAAACAAAACAATATGATATTGATACGAATTGAAGAACAAGGGATAGATTGCTAATCGAAATTGCAGTTGCAATGATCAATTAAGCTATTATCAAGAGATTGCAAGAAAAGAAGAATTGCATTCTGATTGAGTAATGATGTTTACAAGATTACAAGAAGGTAAAAGAACTAGAAATTTCTACACACCCTTTCCATAACTCTCAACGACTCTTATACTAGCTCAACTAACTAATAACCGTTTTTTTTAAATTGCAACAAACTCCTCACTCAAAGTCAACCATAAAAGTCAACCATTCAAACTGTTATCAATACTCCCGTTTTGAAAAGATCCTTGACCCCAAGGATCAAATTAAGGAAACCATCTTTGAACTAATTCAGCATCAACCCAAGTAGCATCTTCAGACCATAGAATCAGACCACTTAATCAACCATTCAACACCCATGCGATTATTCTTCTTAAGAACTCGTCTATCAATCACCACCTCCGGAACCCGAGGACCCAAGGGAGTTGAGTCGGACGAATGTACAGGAACAGGTAAAGGACCATAGTATATCTTTAGTAAAGAAACATGAATTGTATGGTTGATTATAGAGTATAAGCGACCGATCCCACACGTGCAATTATTGGGTAAGGACCAAAATATCGAGCAGACAATTTCTGGGTAGAAACTGTACGAACCGTAGCTTGACGATAAGGGATCAACTTCAAATAAACCCAATCACCCATATCAAAGCTGCGCTCAGATCGGTGAAGATCAGCTAATTGTTTCATACGATTCTGAGCTTGAAGAAGATTAGCCTTCAGTAATGAAATAACTTCTTCTCGAGCACTCAAACTATGATCCACCACTTCCATATTACTATCACCTGGAAGGTATGGAACATGAATTGGAGGAGATTGTCCATAAACAACTTCAAATGGTGTACACATAATGGCAGACTGATAGGAAGTATTATACCAGAATTCAGTCAAAGGTAACCACTTAAACCAATCATGAGGTTTGTCAAAACACATACAACGTAGATAGCTCTCCAAACAACGATTCAAAACCTCCGTTTGGCCATCCGATTGTGGATGATACGAACTAGACATCCGTTGTTCAACACCTTGTAAAATCATCAATTGTTGCCAAAATGTGGTCATAAAAACTTTATCTCGGTCAGAAACAATGGACTTAGGAGAGCCATGCAAACGGTAAATATGATCCAAGTATAACTGAGCCACCGTAATAGCAGTAAAAGGATGTGCCAAACCAATAAAGTGAGCAGCTTTACTCAATCGATCAACGACTACCAAGATAACATCTTTACCACTCGATTTAGGTAGGCCTTCAATAAAATCCATAGCAATATCCTCCCAGACACCTACTGGAATTGGTAATGGTTGTAATAACCCCGGATATGCTGCTGTATCACTCTTACATTGCTGACAAATCGTACATTGGCTAATGTAATTTTTGATGTCCCCTCGCATTTTAGGCAAGTAAAACAAACGAGTAGTACGCTGAATAGTAGCGTTAACCCTAGAATGACCCCCTTGAGGTGAATTGTGCATCCAAGAAAGGATAGAAGCTTTAAGCGAAGAATCATTGCCCACAACTAACTTGCCTTTCCTACTTAACTGCTGCAAAGACCAAGTATAATAAAGATGAGATAAAGGATCAGATTCCAAAGACTGAATAATTGCAACTAAGGTAGGATCAGTGGACCAAGTACTTTGAATGGAATCTAGTAAATTGAGTTAATACTTGAAAGAACCATTTGTAACAATTCACCATGGTTGACTCGTAATAAAGCATCAGTTGCTTTATTCTCAATCCCTTTCTTGTAAGTTATTTCATAGCTAAATCCTAACAACTTAGACAACCATTTCTGTTGGAAAGGAGTAGCAACCGGATTTTTAAGCAAATGTTTCAAGCTTTGCTGATCGGTACAAATTATAAAAGGCCTCGCAATCAAATATGGTTGAATTTCTTTACTGCATGAATAAGAGCTAATAACTCCCTTCATACATTGATAAGAGTAGGTTCTTAGAAGACAAAGCCTTACTTAGAAAAACAATAAGATGACCCTTTTGCATTAATATTGCTCCAATACCTTAACCGGAAGCATCCGTCTCCATAATGAAAGTATCATTAAAATCAGGAAGAGCTAAAACCGGTGGATTAATCATAGCTATCTTTAAAGACTCAAAGGCAGTTATTGTCTAGGAGACCAAACAAAAGGATCTCATTTCTTTAACATTTGAGTTAAAGGTCTAGCAATACCGCAATAATTATTGACAAATCGCCTATAATAGCCAGTGAGGCCTAAAAATCCCCTCAACTGTATATAGTTTAAAGGACAGGACCAATCTTGAGTGGCACGAATTTTGGTAGGATCAGTAGCTACTCCCTTATAAGAAATAATATGGCCCCAATACTCCAACTCTAAAGCCCCAAAGACACACTTAGATTGTTTATCCACAAGCTTATGAAGGCGTAATATGGCTAACACAGCTCTAAGATGTTGTAAATGAGTCGCCCAATCCGGACTATAAACCAATATATCATAAACAAAACTAGCACAAACTTCCTCAAATAAGGCCTGAAAACGTGATTCATAAGACTTTGAAAAGTAGGTGGAGCATTAGTGAGACCAAAGGGCATTACCAAAAATTCATAATGCCCATTATGCGTCTTAAAAGCCGTTTTATGAACATCTTTAGGAGCCATACGAATCTGATAGTACCCCGACTTAAGGTCCAATTTAGAAAAGTATTTAGTACCATACAACTCATCCATTAACTCTTCTACCAAAGGAATAGGAAACCTATCAGGAATAGTAGCCTGATTAAGTTTCTTGTAATCAACAAACATCCTCCAACTACCATCTTTCTTTTTAACCAATACGACAGGAGATGCAAATGAACTGTTATTTGTCGAATGACCCCTTGAGAAAGCAATTCCTGTGTCATCTTTTCAATTCTATCCTTTTGAATAAGAGGATATCGATATGGTTTCAAATTAAGCCCCTTTGTATCAACTTGCAATGGAATTTTATGATCAAATCCAGTCCTTAAAGGAGGCAAGGATTCCAAGTCACAAAACACATGAAATTCTTGTAGTAACTCTTCCATCTCAGAAGTAAGATCAGACTCTTGTTTGGAAGGTTGTAGTACCCATGATGAATGAGTAACCTTTTCTTCAATGGTAGTTAACTGCAAAATAGACAATTCACCCCGTTATTGCACCATTTTCTTTAAACTTCTTTTATTCATGGTAGAAAGTTATTTCGGACCAGCTCCTCGAAGTACCACCCTTCTTCCTTTATATTTGAACTTAATAGTACTAGTTTGATAGTTCAATTGAATACTACCAAGTTGAGTGAACCATTGTACCCCCAACACCAAATCACAACCTCCTAAGGGCATCACATAAACATCAGCCTCAAATAAAATACCATGCATTTTCCATTGGAATCCCATAACCATCTTATCACAAACCACCTGTCCTCCGTCGGCCACCTTCACTACCATAGGAGTTTTGGATTGAAAAGCACATCCCAACATGATAGCCAATTGCTCATCAATAAACTTGTGAGAACTCCCAGTATCCATAAGAATTTGAATATCTGTTTTACTCACATGACCCGTTACACGCATAGATTGATAAGGTTCACTACCATCCAATGCATTAACAAAAATTTGAGCAAATTCCACCCCATCATTGGTCACCGCATCCCCTCCATCCTCCTCCAATACTTCCATTTCAATAAGATACAGTTGCGGTTTCCTTCCCAAACAAATGTGCCCTCTGGTATACTTCTCATCATAAACATAACATAGGCCCTTAGCCTTTTTATCTTTAAATTCTTTTGTAGTTAAGGTCCTTTTATTACCACTTTTATCATCAGTCTTTGAAGGTACAACAGTCAAAGGTTTTGCATAAGTCAGCAACCCTTTTCTGTTGTTATGAGACGACCAATTGCTAGTCTTAGTCTTATTTTTCTTTATTTTAAGAGATGCTTCTTGTAATTTGACTAAACCATAAGCTTCTTGAACAGATTTTGGGTTAAACATTCTAACATGCAATTGAATTTCTTCCTCTAACCCTGCAATGAAACAACTCAAAGCATATTCAGGAGGTAAATTCAATCTACTGACAATAATGTCAAAAGCATCATAATACTCTTTTGCACTAGCTGTTTGTTTGAGATTCTTAAGTTCAGACATCGGATCATCAAAAATATTACCAAATCTTACTTGCATAGCATCCTTGAGTTCATTCCAATTCGGTGATACTCCACCTCTTTGATTCACGAGGTTTTGATACCACTTAATTGCCTTATCTTCAAAATGCATTGTAGCCAAACGAATTCTCGTCGCATTCAGAGCTTTATCCAATTGAAAAAACTGTTCCGTCTTGTACAACCACGCCTACAAATTATCACCATTGAACTTAGGAAAATCAATGCGAGTTAAACGAGAAGAGTACTGGTTATTCGATCCATCAACATGATTGAACGAACTCGCAGCTCGATCGTGTTGAACATTCAATGAACTTGCTAAATTCTGCATCGCTTCCTTCATTGCCAGTAATGATTGTGCTTGCTCCATTCAAATTTCAGCAATTGATTTCTCCTGATCCTTACGATTGTCAACAATTGATTGAAAACATTCCTTTAATTGCTGAAGAATCTGAGGATTATTCTCACTGCCTGACAATTCCATCTCCGCGTTGCTCCTATCGTCGTGATCCGCTTGTTTATGCGAATCAGTTCTTCGAGTCATTTCTTCAATCAATCAATAGAATAGAGCTCCAAGGATGGAGGCTCTAATACCAATGATACGAATTGAAGAATAAGGGATAGATTGCTAATCAAAATTGCAGTTGCAATGATCAATTAAGCAATTACCAAGAGATTGCAAGAAAAGAAGAATTGCATTCTGATTGAGTAATGATGTTTACAAGATTACAATTGATACGAGTTTGAATGGTTGACTTTTATGGTTGACTTTGAGTGAGGAGTTTGTTGCAATTAAAAAAAACGGTTATTAGTTAGTTGAGCTAGTATAAGAGTCGTTGAGAGTTATGGAAAGGGTGTGTAGAAATTTCTAGTTCTTTTACCTTCTTGTAATCTTGTAAACATCATTACTCAATCAGAATGCAATTCTTCTTTTCTTGCAATCTCTTGGTAATAGCTTAATTGATCATTGCAACTGCAATTTCGATTAGCAATCTATCACTTGTTCTTCAGTTCGTATCAGATATTTGACTGAATTGCTTGATAGGTACTACACGTAACATGTTATAATATCTTGCGACATGCAAGAAACATAAATTAGGCTAGCAATTCAAGTTTTTAACTAAATGAAATAGTTTAGAAAGCGAGACTTAAACTGCTCAGACATTAGCTTATGATAAAAAATCAGATTAATATATTCATACGTCGTGGTATGATATATTTACACATAAAAGATCTTACAAGATCGCGTCCACCAGATTAGACGAGATATATGACCATTAATAATATTACAGATATCAAGAAAATGATTGATCATTATTCTTTGACTTGTATTGATTTTAAGTTTTAATAAGGGGTATGTTATAGATACATCATATTTATTATCATCCTCACTATTCCTTTCTATACATACATATAGATACATGAAGAAAAATATAGACAATAGGATGTCTATATAACAAAAAAAGGTGTTTGTATAACCTAACTCTTTAATAATTAAATATACATTTTTTTAAGGTCTATTCATTAATGTAATAAGTGTAACATTTTAGGCCACTTTATTTCATGATTAATACTTGAAGATTTTTTGAACTATTTTCAAATAAATCAAGGGTTGTTTTAATGAAGTGACGGGGTATTGGGGTAATACGCTGGTCCTTCTCATTGGAAGTTAATCAACTTTCAGAAATTGAACATGAATATATTAATATTGTTTGTTTATAAATAGGGATCAAAACTATATCATGCGGGTATAATACCTACGTTACTAAACATTTTTTTTTTAAAAATCAGTTTCAACCTATTATTTTTAAAAATAGGTTAGACAATACACCAAAGTTTATATCCGTTCGGATTTTATTTAAAAGTAGATTATAAGTTAAATAAAAAATTTAAATGATGATTTTCCTTATTAATCGATGAGGGTTCAAATCCTTTAATGCGTATGCTAATGACATAGTGGGTGGTTATAGAGGTAGATAAGAAACTGATAAAATAACTTTATTTAAAAACTACAATTTTTTAAAACTAATACAATTCAAAATGAGAAAACATTACCTTTTTCTAATATTTATTATAGTTTTAAATATATGGTAAGAGAATAAATAACAAAGATTTCTAATCTAAAAAGTGTAAGATATAATCTTAACCATCGTTTTTCTTAATCAACGGTTAATATCAAATTGTAGAAAAAAATGTTAAAAAATATTCTAGGTGTACTCATTTTTGTTGATTATTTCAAGTTTTCTCACTTTTTTTAAACGTTAATAACTTTTATGTATGATTTTTTATAAAAAAACACACAAAAATGAGTCTTTTTTATCCTTTAAATGAGTATGACATCATTATATACAAAAATATACATATTTAGCTCATTTGATTTCTGTTCGTTACATGCATTAATTGGGTTTTTCCTTGCAATGTTTTCCCGAATACTTGTGTGTTTTTTTGTTCTAAATAATGTAATTTGAAAAACATAATGGTGAAATAATATTATTATATATTTCTACTATGTAAAACACAATGATAATATAATATCTAATTTACCTAATACATTAAAATATGAAAAAAATGATATAAAATATAACATAAAATGATAAAATGTCTCATTGTGCATTTTTTGCTCGTTATTGGGTTTTCCTGAACGTTATTTTGTGTTTATTAATGAGTTTTGTGAAACACATTGATGAAATAGTATCAATGTGAATTGTAAAACAAAATGATAAAATAACAATAGATTCATATAAGATATAAAAAATAATGATAAAAATAACATGAAATCATCTAAACTCAAAATAAAAGGATGAACACATATGGAAATGATAAATATATATATATATATATAT
>BJCM01062295.1:0-23858 GCA_018326385.1 Flaveria bidentis | reverse complement strand
TTAAATATTTGTAGTCCCAAATGGGTTGTTGATAATTGTAAAATGTTAGATTGATTTAAATTGGAATAGTATCTGCCTGTTGATAGCGTTGACTTTCATCTTTGTGGTCAAGCAGTGACAACTGTGTTAATGTTACCTCAACATCACACGTCAATCAGAGGGATTCACACACACATAAACTTCAATCGCATAACAGACCAGACGCACAACTCAACACTCCATTCGCACGAATCAACCCTCATTCGTACGAATCAGCTTTATTCGTACGATTGAGCCTTCATTCGTATGACTGCCATTCAGTCGTACCACATAACACCCAGTCGCACGACTTAACCTCCATACGCACGAATCAACCTTCATTCGTACGAATCAGCTTCATTCGTGCGACTGAATCTTCATTCGTACGATTGACCTTCAGCCGTGCGATACACGCACAGTCGCATACATTCATTCGGTCGCATGACTCAATCGCACACAACATTCATCCGCATTGACTCAATCGCACGCATTCATTCATTCGCACGACTCAGTCGCATGACATCCCAGTCGCACAACCCAGTCGCACAACCCAGTCGCCCGAATGACACAGTCGCATGACTCAGTCGCACGACTCACCCAGTCGCACGGCTTAGTCGCATGACAGACCCAGTCGCCTGAACTACAGGTTCACGACTGCTGAAGTGCAGAGCAGCCTTCGGCTGCTCCGAGCACGGGTTTTACACATCAAGAACTTCCAGAAACACACTACAAACACACACAAACAAGAAGCACACGTAGAAAGACGTCACACACACCCACACGACTTCTTGTGTTCGGGTTGACCCGAACACCCGAAACCCTAGAAATGGACAGCAGTAAAACGAGCAAAAAAAGGACAACCAAAGTCGTCTACCTGCAAGAATGCAGTAGACTAGGTTGTAGATGAAGTCTAGACGACGAAAACGAGACGAAACGGGGCGGTTTTGGTGCAAGGAATGAGATGTAAAATGAAGAAGAAGAAGATGGAGATGAAGAAGAAGGTGAATAATGAATCTAGGGCTGGAAATGGGGTTTATATACCCAACCCAAGTTTGGAAAATGGCATGTTTAGTCCCTGCACTTAATTCCCCAAACTCCCAAATTTGTTTCAGTTGAAAACGACTTAATTAGGCTAATTGTATTTATAATAAAGATGTAATTAATGTTATTGGTATCTTAAAAATGGTTTTATTAGTGACAATAATATAATATAAAAACGATATATTTAGTGATAACGGTGATGAAATTTGTAAAAGTTTTAAGCATAGCACACGATCACGAAGAAAGCACAAGCATAAGGATGATATAACAAGTATGATATCCACACAAAGAGTTAATAAAGATGAGGAATGAACGATCAAGGAAGAGTTAATGAATAAACACATTAATTGACGGACCTTAAGGTGACGGATGTCACATATTTGACATAAAAAGTCCATGTAAGGTAAAAGGACAAAAATGTTCTTAGATTTAACTAAAAAATTAACGGCTATTAGTGTTAATAGCTTAACTTGTTACAAATTGAAAACACAATACCCTTACCTGTTATAAAAAACCTTTAGTACCCAAAACTATTATTTTCAATAAACCACATAAATCATTTGTGTAATTAACTCAAAATTTTATATATGTAGTATGAAAGTAATTAAATAATATCATTTGTAGTTAATGTGTATTTATGAGGGGAGAGAGAAGCGAGAAAATATAACTTAGTACTCTAAATTGTGACAAGTGGCATACAAAATATTTTTTTATTAGTATTAATAGATTTAAGTAATAAATTAAGAAACATATATTTTTATTTATGTCATTTCTAATAAAATAAATCTTATAAAATAAGAATTCTTTTTAAAACATCATAATTTTTTAAATATTAAATATTTTAAAATTAGGGTTTTAAAAAAGTAATTTTTTTATAAACTAAAAATAATTAAAAATGAGAGTTTTAATTAAAAAAAATAAATGACATTAAATTTAAATGGCTTGTTTTAAAGAAAAATATTTATTCTTTTTTTTAAGTTTAAAAACAAAAGTTTAATAAACTAATATCATTGTTTTAGTTCTTATATTCCTTAGTTATACGTAATTTTAAACATATCTTATCTTATAATATAATTTTATAACTAATATTTTTATAATATTTAATATATTATTTATAGTTAAACCGTGTAATAAATAGATTTACTTAGTTTAATATACACATATAAAACATCTAACTTAAGTAAGTGTAATAGCCCATTGCATTGCAATATTGGTGGTTGACTCTTGTTAAAATCTTACTAAGTGTAAAATGATAACGTGGGAAAAAAAGAACTTGTTCAAAAAAAATTAGTGCAATAAAATGGCACTTTACATTGGTCACTTGGGTCTCTTGAGATAATAATCGCTAAAAAAAACTCTAAAATAGAACATCTGAAATCGAGTTAGTTATAAGTATGCATGTTTGGGTCGACTTGGTTTGTACTGAATTGGAGTTAACCCTGGCTCAGTTAGTGTGGCTCACTCAAGTTAAGCACAAATATAAATGTTTTTACATCCTAACTAATTTTACTTTTTCACACTTTACATTTTACAACCACATGTCCAACCAAAATACTCCCCTAATAACTAATTTGGTTATGATTAACCTAGTTTTTTTTCATGGTTTTATTTATTTGGTGACCTATATATGATTGATTGCATACCGCTCATCTATTTAGTATAAGATTGGTATCCTAGTTTCACTTATCGCTCTATTGACTATTGGAACTTTCTTGCTTTTTCAAATCTAGAGACGTTAAAATAGCAAGCTCAAATCTCGCTCAGAAGTATCTCAATTGAAATCGGCTCGGTTATAAATGAGTGGACTCAACTCGACACAACATGTAAACAAGTTGAGTTCAAGTTGACCCTATTTCAACTTAGTTCATCACCTAAACAATCCTAAGCACAACCATGACCTTCACTTATTCTTTTGAGACCTAACAATCCATTCCTCACTTTATCTATTAGCCATTCAATGTTTGTCCTCTCTCCCTCCCTTTCTTAGTCGTTCATTCTCCTTCCTCTCCCTTTAAAATTATATTCTCCACTTTCGCTTTCGACAACTATTCAAGAAGGTGGAACTCCAGGACTCATCGAGTTGTAAAAAGCTCATTCTTAAATGATAATCGAGACTTAATGATTGAGGAGGCGGAGCTCAAACCTGCCTAATTGAGCTTCTTTACTTTATTACTAATTGTTTAAAATAGCCGGCTTGTCAATCCATGAGGTGGTTCAATTGTAATCGAGTCAAGCTCATGCACATATTATAATTCAACGGAAATATTTCAAGTTGAGCGGACTGTTATAGTTCCGAGCTCGAGCCCCACTTAAGCTTGGCTTGATATCAACTAGAAGAGTTTGAGTTTTTATATTATTTATATGTTTATAATATTCTAAAGGGAGAGGAAAATAATCAAAACAAACCTTTAAAACATTATACATATCATAAGTTCTCTTGAAGTTGAACAAAAATATCCATTTTTAATCATAGGTTGTATATTAAAAAGTTATTAAATAATGATGCTATACATTTATAAACAAATCTTGTAAACTAATATAAAACTATGATTGATAGAGTAATAAAAGATATGTTTAAGTTTTATATAACTACGTGTGTTTTTACTAAAAATAATATATGTAATGTAAAACAAACAAATGTATTCAGTAATATCACACTTAGTAAGGTTTAATAAGACTAAATTGAGCGTAAACCCTTACGACCGATTATGATTCGGCTAAAAAGAGTCAAGAAAACCAAAATGAGACATTAAAAGGAATGGTTTTTAACTTACTAAGAAAAAGAGCACTAGAATATAAAATGGGAACTAGAGGTGTTGTATTATCCCTTGACTCTACACTTTTTGTTTGCTACCTTTTGTTGCTTTACCTCTACGCTCCGCTGATTGTTGCATCTTCTCATTGTATCTTTTACCTCTCTGAGTTCACTTTATCTACAAAAGTTTTCTAAAACAGTTTGGTAAGGGGCGGACCCAATAGCTTCTCTTAGGGTTCATCCGTATCTCATGAAAAAATATTTGTTACTATCTATACGATTTGATCACGAACAACACCCAAAAAATTTTGTCACTAACCCCTATAATATATTGCTAGTGACCCTAAATAAATTTTGAAGTCGACTCACAAGAAAACTTTGATACCGACTATCGATAAAAGTCAATTTAAATATGCAAAAATTACACGGACTCCGTTAAATAATTAACCTAATAATCAAGAGAGAATTTTATTACAATTCATAAATTACAATATTAGCGGCAACTGAAAGTTGATTAGACTGGTGGCTAATTTGTTCGTGGTTACACACCCCCTCTCTTAAACTAGATTTGAATAACAATTAAACCTTGAATTTATATATTTATTTATAAAATATATTTCAAATTTACTTTATTATTAGATTATTTGCTTAATTATTATTCAAATGTTAGCTTGAAACTTGTTGGCCGAACATTTTGTCAGAGGTTGTCAATCATAAACATGACTTATTACTATATTAACTCAAAAAAGTCAAGAGAAAAAGATAAACATCATATTGTGTATATATTACAAGTATGATTAATTGTTTCACATGTTAGATATACAAAACCAAAAGCTTCAGAATCATTTTAACGAGTTAACATATGGTTTAGTTTTTTGCAATGAGAATTTTGGATGATAATTATACGTGTTATAATGAAAAATATATGCTTGGATATGTTTTTCTAGATGATATGATGATTAGAAGTTAAAAGAAGAAACCCTCGTAGATACAAATTATAACGATATTGCATTTTTATTATGTGTTTTTATATCTATTGACATACTTTTATAATATATATTTGAGATTCGATTTTGTTACATGTTTTTATTATTTGACCCGACTAGAACCAGAACAAACAAAAAATAATTAATATTTATACAAAATTGACCCCTAAAACTTTTCGACCCCCATGAAAAAAATTTATGGGTTCACCATTGGGTTTAGTTGAACGAAAGAATATTATAAAGCATTAGGGATGGTAGAAAAACTAAGAACATATCCAACGTTTGACTTAACTCTCGCTTCACGCTGGGTCTAAGGAAGAGTCGGATCGTTTATCGATTTAATATATGCAATCTTACACTACACTTTATACACGAGGTTGTTTTCTAGACACATACATTATTTTCGGTTGTTAGAAACGTGAATATATTAAAGATAGAATTGCCGAAAATGAGCTTGGTATTTGATGGTTTGTTAGTGTGTTTAAGATTGGGTTTCGGGTATGAAAATTCATTGGGTGAATCTTACCACCTAAGATCATAAATGGATATAGTATATACCCATAACAAAATCTCATAAACATCACGGAGTAATAAATAATAGTAATGGGTCTCGTAAATAATGTAAATATATTGGTTAATTAACCAAAACAAATCATAACCGGCTATTATTCGAAATGTGGTTAACCGAAGCATCGGTTTCGGTTCTAGAAATGATATTAACCAAACTTTCGGACTCGGTTTTAAAAATGATCTTAGCTGTACTGAACCGCATCATACCCACTTGATGTTACTAACTTCTAACAACTAACCAACCGTTCAAAAAAAATCTACCTATTTAAAAATAAATTTTATCGAACACCTCTTAAAACTTATCTTTATTTTTTATTTTATTATGAAAAGGGTATAAAAATAAAAATAAAAATAAAAAGTTCTGCTTTCGGTCCCTGACGCAAAATCTGAAGAGGTTAGCATTTGCAGCCTTGTAATATTTATCCGACGACATCTCCGGCGACTTTTATCAATCTCCGGCGATGAAAATCCTAATTTCAAACACTACTTCAATCCCCCAATTCACCACCTATATCTCAAATTTCCCATTATTTCCATGTAAAAATCGCACATTTCTGAACATTCAAACCACAAAACCTCTTCCGACACACAATCTAACAACGTTGTGCTCGTGTTCAGCTGACCACGGCGGTTGGTCCGATCTGATCTCCGTCCGAGATTCCGGTGAGTCGAATCAGCTCAGGAAGTTACTGAACTCCTTCGGAATCGATGAAAAGAAGTATGCATTTGTGTATCTATTTGGTTTCGTGTGTGCTCTGGGGATTTCTAGGGTTAGGGTTTCGTCGATTGTTGTTTTCCCAGCGTGTTTTCTTGTTTTTGCCGTTGGGTTTTCGTTTGGGGTTGTGAATAGGTGGAATTTCAATGAGGTTATGAGTGTGTTTTGGAGTAATGGTGGGAAGAAAAACAAGAAGAAAAGGTTTAAAGATGATGAATTTAGGGTTTCGGTTGAGAATTTGAAGATTTTGGTGGATTTGTTGAGTGGGTCTGATGTAAAGTTTGTAGATTTGAAGAAAAGTATGAGAAAAGATGTTGATTCGAACAGAATTAGTAAAAGTGATTTGGTTGGTTATATTGAAAACGTGGAATCGATTGAACAAGCTGTAGTGCAAGCTAAAAGTGTGATTGAAGGTTATGTGGATTGTATGGTGGTTGATACCAATGATGTATCAAAAAGGTCAAATAAAAAACCGAGTGATCAAAAGAAGAAGGCAGACGGAAAAGGGTTTGATATCTCACAGTTCATTGCAGGTGTCCGAGAAAGATCTTTCGGGTCGAGGCCTAGTAAAGTGAAAGATACTGTTAAGAATGACGCGAGATATACAGAGTCAAGTGATCAGAATCAAGCAAAAGTCATGGATCCAATTGTTGAAGACAAGACGATGAAATCTGTGATTAGTGATGATAAAAGCAGATATAATGATGGTGATGTTCGGGTTAAAGAAACATATGGAGGGAAAACGATAGGTAGAATGGGTAGAATGACGTTAATGGAGATGGAGACCGATGCTAAACAAGTGTTTGACAGTGATGAGTATGTCGTTAAGGATAATCGAATGCGATTCATGAAGAACAGGATTTCAGTTCAGACTTGGGAATCTGATGATAGTTTTCTTGATTCAGATTTGGGTGCTGGTCTTAAGCAAAGAAGAACAAAGGAATATTATGAGCAAGAACAACAGGATTATGATAGTTATAATGGAAATAATATGCTTTATGATGACTTGGAATCAAACGAAAAGGAATGTTATGAAAATGTGAACAGATTTACATCTCCATCTTCAGAGATATCTAGTGATACGCTTTTCAATGATTATGTAACAGAGGCGAATGCACTTTTGAAACAAGCCCGAGAGTGGTTAAGACATAGAGGGATTGAAGACGATGCAGAAAAAATGTTGTATAAATCGACTGAATTGCTCTCTAAAGCTGTAGACATGAAGCCCATGAGTTTATTGGCTGTGGGTCAATTGGGGAACACTTATCTTCTTCATGGGGAATTGAAACTGAAATTAAGCCGTAAATTAAGAGCTTTACTTGCACAAAGTGACTCCAATGTACCTGAAAGTTTTGATGATGAATTCTCGAATAGAGAAAAGTTTGTTGATTATCTTGTTAATGTTTGTGAGGAGTGTGAAGAACTGTTGGTTAAGGCCGGACGGAAGTATAGGCTTGCGTTATCAATTGATGGAGATGATATGAGAGCACTGTACAATTGGGGTCTCGCTCTCTCCTTCAGAGCTCAATTGATAGCAGATATTGGACCTGTAAGCACCTTTAGTCAACAAATGATTAAGTAGACACACACACACGTACGCATGTTATAACATTAAAATTTAATTTTGTCTCAGGACGCAGCTTTTGATGCTGATAAGGTTTACTTGGCAGCCATCGACAAGTTTAATGCAATGATGTCCAGAAGCAATGCTCATACACCAGATGGTATGATGTTCTTTTGTCTTTCAGACACGAACTATGCTATGCTAATCATGTTTAAGGAAACCATGTTATGGCAATCAAAATAACAGTAGTAGGCGTTTATTGGACCGCTGATGGTTGCGGAACCTGAAATATGCCCTTAATCTTTGCTCATTTTTTGATGTGAAAGTGTCTGTTTGCAGCTCTTTTCAGATGGGGTGTTGCATTACAACAAAGATCGCGCCTAAGAACAAGAAACTTTAGAGAGAAAGTTAAGTTGTTAAGCCAGGCTAAAAGGCTTTACGAGGATGCACTTCTCATGGACTCCAATAATCTCCAGGTAAAGCAAGCCCTAATGACTTGTGAATCTGAACTAAGGTACAAAAACCGATTTTGAACCGACAAAGTCCACTGCTTTCGCTCAATATGGCCAAAGGGTACACTTTTCTTTAGCATTTTTGAACGTTTTTATAGCATTTAGAATAAATTTCATTACTAAAATGATCATATACATAGCAGAAATGCAGCAATTACTCATAAGTGATGCATGAATGTTGTACATCGTTGTTGATTTGGACATATTAGCCTCAGAAGAAGGCATGACATTTGTGATCTTCCAAACATGTAACCTATAAAGTTATATTGAGATAATAAATGGTCCTGTAAGAAATATTGCATTGAGGTAATTTGTATAAACAATGTACGAGTATGTATAGACAGAACCAGGAGACCAAAACGGAACTAATGGGTGTAATTCTTATATATTCTTACTAGCCTGCTGCTATAAGTTGACTTTGTCACTTGTGAGTATATTGTTTAGAGTGAAATACGTCAAGGATAAACTGTTACTCCATGCTGTATAAAAATCACTTTATACGATGAGATAACCAAAACTTTGTGTTACTCCATCCTTATAACCTGTTATTCCATCAACCAGCAATACTTCCAACTTTTCTCAAAATGTCTGTAATGTCACCGTTCCGACCAAACCATGATCCTCTTTAACAACCCAAGCATGGGTAACACGATGAGCAACCATCTAACAGCCATCAATGTTATCCATGGGTATGATCGCGCCTGACCATCTCCTGGGTAACTTCATCCCATGTCGCTGTTCTTCCCCGACTCAAATTCCTCATCTGAACTTGAAGAGGAGGAAGAAGACGGAGTGTTTTCATAGTCTTCCATTAATTTCAACATGGTGGTCTGGTCAAGTTTCTCTCTTGCAACTTTAGTTTGACCAACTAAACCAAATCCTCAGGCGGGCCCCTATAGTCAAGGTAGGCCATTAGATCTCCAGCAGACGGGGCGGTGATGGCGGCTGTGATGGTTTCAGCACAGCAGGAGTGGGTATCTACGGAAAATGTCACCTGTTAATGTGTTATCTTGGTTAACGACTGCTATAGAAGTTTGGTTTAAATGTGACTGGACGATGAAGGGCTATGCAGAAAAAGCAGGGTCATCACAGTGGACAGTTAGGGGCTGTGTGTTTTTCGGCTGACCTGGCTGACTGGCTGACTGGGTCAGCGGGTCAGCCCGTTTGATTTGGGCTTCGAGCCTGTTTGACCGAGACTCCAATTTGACCCAGACCTTGAAAAAAAATATGCTGACCCGCAGCCCCCCCCCCCCCCCCCCCCCCCCCCCCCGCCCCCCCCCCCCCCCCCCCCCCCCCCCACCTTGCGGTGGTGGCTCCGACCGGTGGTGTGACTCCAGTTGGTTTTGTTACCTGAATATTGAATCGTTTTGGTTTCAGTCAAATATTAAATCAAACAACCAAGTTTAAATTATATGCATATTCTGGAAAATCACATTTTAGTTTTATACTTTGAATTTTAAATTGTATTTTTTGTGATAAGTTAAAGAGGTTAATATCTTTAAAAAAACGAATATATATTCTTAATTTCTAAGAAAAAAAGTGAAAATGTCGCTCGACTTGACTTTGGTATATTAGTCTCAACTATTAAAAAATACAAGAAGTCACTAAACCCTTTTTCATAATAAAGGTATTGTTTAAAAAAATAATTAATCTAAAAATTCTAAAAAGAGATTCGTGAGTTTGATACGTGACCTTCTATTGTTTTAAAGAGTAAGCTATTTTAATCATTGTGTTAAATAAATCAGCTTACTATATCATATACATTCATAGTGTCATATACATTCACTGTGACATATATATATTCATTGTGTAATATATCTGACATCATTTGTTTTATGCATCTATCATTGTTTTTAATTACGTTTTAGATCATTTTGTATTACTATTGTCATTGGTTTTATAAATTATATAAATTTGTTATTTATCAAAACTCATATTGTTGAAAAATAAACTTGTTATCTATTATTGTGTTTTACAATTAAAAATACATAATAATGTTATGTCATCAATGTTATTTTAAAAACTCATAGTGTACAAGATTACACAATGATGATTAAAAACCACAATGAGACATTGTGTTATTTTGTTATTATTTTTAATATATTAGATTAGTTAGTTGTCAATTTATTATTTTGTTTTACGTATTAAAGATACACAACAATATTATTACATGATTACACTTTTTTTAAAATTCAACATTTTAGAAGAAAAAACAATAATAAAAAAACAATAAACTACACTAAAAGATACAATGATTAGATATGATCTTAAAAACGTAAAAAAATTATTAACTTTTATATAACAACATTGTACTCGTTTTAAATATATAAAAAATTGTTTTATGGTGTAATATTTATAAAAAATAATGTCGCACACAAAAGTTATGAACATTTTAAAAATTAAAATAACTTGTAAAAAGTAAACAAAAGTAGTTATTTCTAAAATATCATGCTAACAAACAATTTTGTAGAAATAGATATCAACCATTGATCAATAAAATAGATGATTGACATTACATATTACACTTTTTAGTTTTAGGGTACTTTGTATTAAATATTTCTTTTATAATAAAATTTAAAGTTTTATAAAATGCATATAGCTTTTGGTCCTAGGGAATTTTTCGTAAAAAGTATAATGAGTATTTATGATATTAACCCTTATGATGAATTTCAAAGATTACAGGAAAAGCAAGGATCATATTTTATAGTTTAATAAAATTATGTGTTGTATGTTGCAATGAAAAATAGTAAAACTAAATTTTGGATTAAACATATCCATTTTCTCAACCTGTGTTCGGGTTTTATATATCTGACACAAATTTAAAATTTATTTTGTTTCGTGTTTATATATCTGACACAAATTTAAGATTTATTTTGTTTCAACTCATGATCCGAACACAATAACACTACCCCTTAAAAATTATTTATAATGTTCAAAGAAGTGCTTCAGAACTAATAACTATCTAAACATTATAATTTGTATTTAACATTTGTTATAATCTAAAGTCATTCGTTCTTTTAGAAGTAATATTTTTATTTCCCGTTTATAAAATATTACAAATATCTAACTCTGACTTGTATTTAAAAAAGAGAATTTATATACCACATAGTTGGTCTGTACCTCACAAATAATTCTTATTACTTTTATTATGTTGATCACAAATACACCAACTTTTGTCGTGTACAAATAATTTATAAGAATCAGCTGTAAACTTTTGAAATAATTTCAAAGGTAAATCAATTATTTCTACATATAGTTTTTTTTAAATAGCTTTCTTAGTTTTTTTCATCTTCTGTTATTATATCATTGCGATCTTAGTATATTTTATAGCTTACACTCAAAAATAACTTTTCTTTGTTTGTTTCTGTTTTCGTAATTGATCAAAAGTTTCGAAATTAAAATAACCTTTTTTCAATAACTATAGATGAACTAGTAGGTTTTATCCGAGCCTTGCGACGACTCGATTTTTAATAATAAAACATATATAAAAGTAAGCAAATGTATATTCGGAATTAAAAAAAAGTTGTCAAGAAAAACAAAAAATATATCATATTTGACCTGTGCTTTTCGGGAGCACGTTGCGAGAATGATTTTGATTAAAGGTTATATAAAATAGTTTGTAGAAATGATTGTGTTGCAACATTATACACAAACTTTGGAGAAAAAAGTTACTCTTATGAAAATAAAGTAAAAAATTAACCTTTTTTGATTGAATTTTAATCTGCAATCCGCCTAGTAGCGATGCCACTTGTTACTATCCCTGCAATTTATATAGATTACTACGTTAAAACCTCGTGGAGTTGAATAAATAAAATATTAAAATATTTATAATAAAAATTAATGAATTATAAAACGATCTTTTGATGTAAGATGTGATTGACATTACGTACGTTTGATAAAAAACAATATCATTTTTAAACTTTTGTTACAATTTTTTTGTTTTTCTAAAAAAAAGGTTTTTAAAACAAATTGTTTCAAAATAAGCCGTTTTTTTAAGTATCAATTTTAAAAAAATTATTATAACTTTGAAATTAGTTATTATTTTCATAAGAACTTTATTTTTTTTAAAAGCCACAGATTTTAAAATATATTATGCTTTTTGAAATTTTTATATTTTTTATTTTTTTTTATAATTTATAAAAACATAGTTCCTTACAAATTGCATTTGTAGAAAAAGCTTTTTTTAATTAAATAAAAAATCGTTTTTAATATGAAATAAATTAAATAATATTATTTGTAATTAATGTGATATTTATTAGGAGAGAGAAACTGTAAAATAAAATTTTTGGGCTATAAAATTATGAGAAGTTGCATACAAAAATCTTATTTTATTAGTATTGATAGATTAATGCCTTTAATAATTATAAAAAATAATATTAAAAAAACTGTGAAGGAATAAAAAGAAAAAGGTCCTACCGGGAGTCGAACCCAGGTCGCTGGATTCAAAGTCCAGAGTGCTAACCACTACACCATAGAACCAGTTTGTGATTAGTATTCTTGTAATTATTTATTAAACAATCGAAATTAAATTACACACATTTGATCATTGAGTTGCACTCTCTTTAAACGCACTCACAACATGATTCAGAAGCCAATGTAAGATAACTCAGGAGTGGAATTTCTGTAAATACGTTTTACATATTATAGGAATTTTCTTCAAGTATGTAATTACGTTTCATATATTATAGAAAGCGGTTGTGAATGGATATTAATTTGTATATTTGAGTAAATATTATTTAACCATAATATTTTTTTTATTATTTTTAAAAGTGATTATGTAGAAAAGAGAAAAAAAGTTAACATAAATGTATAAAAAATTATTATTTAATTAAAATAAAGGGAGAAAGAGTAGTGATATTATGTAGATAATAATTCACTGTGAATGCTCTAACATATGCGTAGATCGCTTAAAATTGATTTTTTTTAAGAAATACTTTTTCAAGTGGGAGCTTGACTTACGAGGTTTATCTTACTCGAAGTTAAAAACAAGAAACCCGCTACATAAACATAAAGAGATACGTCTTTCAAAGTTAGTTTGTCAGGTAATTAGAACTCACCGTTGCCATGAACGATTTATGGTGAATCAGACTCCTATCCAATCAATATGAGAAGCCACATGCAATTATTATACAATGTAATTCATGAGTGGTTGGAGTAGTGCAACTCACATTCATTTCTTCCAAATTGGTTAGATGGGTGGTGACCTTTTTCGTATATAAAGAAATGAATTGGAGAGTTATTATCAGTTCACAATATAACGTTGGTGTTGGTTTTAAGCGGCAAGTAGTATAAAGCTGACTATTATTTTCGATATCTAGAAAGCGATGAAGGAATGTTACGAGTAACACGGGGCGGTGAGGATTCTGGGAGCATATTGACGAGGAGCATGTCCAAGATAATGTCATGACATATACAAGACTGGTTGTTTTTGCTGGTTTGATCGGGTGTGGATATCGCAAGCTTAATCTTGTATTTATATCTGTTTTGGTGGAGATGACGGCCAGATACACACACATTTCACCTACCGGTTGGAGAAGCTACAATAACCTTTCAAGATGTACAAACTTTGTCCATCATTTTGGAAGTCATGTGGGTTTGTGTCTTGATGAATTAGGTTTGTTGTATATAAAACAGTACACTCCAATTACCACATCATGTATTCTTTAGAAGCAATGGTCGAATGATGTATGATCCATTCACTTGTAGCATGTCAAGACGTTCATACTTGAACAATAAAATTATATTAGTGTATCTAGTTTTTTATTTCTTCCTCTTTTACAACTCAGTAGCACACTTACATGATGTGTCGAGACATTTCATATTGTCATAAAATTATGTTTGAAATGTTTCAACTTATTCCGGTAAAGTGTGATACTGACCTACCAGAAACATATACAACTCCATTCTATAGTTCGTAAAACAGAATGAAATAAAAATTAAATGCACCAACATAATTTCTTTGTTCAAGTATGGACGTCTCAAAATTATACTATTTGAATGGATTATACAATAATGGACCATGGCTTCTGAAGAATACAGTATACGGTGTCGTTTTTGGAGCGTACTATTGTATATACAGTAAACCTGGACATCAAGACGTAAACCCACATGGCTTTCAAAACGATGGACAAAAATTGTATATCTTGAAAGGTTATTGTAGTTTCTTTAGCCGGTAGGTGAAATGTGTATGTTTCCGGCCGCCATCTCTCACCAAAGCATATATAAGTCTAGGATTAAGTTTGCGATACCCACACCAAATCAAACCAACAAAAACAACGAGACTTGTATATGTCATGACATTGTCTTAGACATGCTACTCGTTAATGTGTTCCCAAGAACTTTATCGCCCCGCCTTACTCATAATATTCCTTAGTCGTTTAGGTCTAGAAAATAATAGTTAGTTTTAGGATGATCACTTAAAAATAACAACTCATTATTCAATGGACCTGATAAAACTCTCCTAACTCATTTTATAAAGTTTAAAAGAAAAATGTAAGATTAACATACCTAAACCTTTTTATAAATGAACAACAAAATGCACCACCCACCTAACCAATTTTGAAAAAAAAATAAATGTAAGTTGCACTTGTAACCGAGACCTCACCCTTGACATGGGTGGGTTCTCAGTCATGAATAACATTGAATGATTGTATGTGGTTTCTGATATCAATTGGATAGAAAACTAGTTTTTGAGTAATCGTTCATGGCAATGACGAGTTCTAACCAAATGACATAACTATGCACAAGATGTCTCTCTATGTTGCAGAATTCTCACACGGCACATCCCTCTCGTCAACTTCCAACAAGAAAATCCCTTAAGTCAAGTCACTTCAAAAAAAAAAGTTTAAAAAATATTTCTTAAAAGTATTTTGTTAGAACTTACATCATATCCAACACACAAGCAGAATATCCATCTTAGACTTTTAGGCTCTTGGGTATATTTTGCCAGTATACGTGTACTTATTGTGATGATGGTTTGTTGTAATTTCTGATAATTTAAAGGTTAAAAAGTCTGATTTTGGCCCAACGGGTATGTAGCTGTACTTATGCTCTCTCCTTAGGTGCATGCATGGGTGCTATTATAGTTTTCCTAGAGAAAATGACCAAAATAAGACTAAGAAACATAATAAAAATCAACAAAAAGACAAACAAGTCGTAAAAAAAGTAACCGATGTGTGAAGACTGAAGCGATAAAGGGCAAAAGAGTAAAAGTATAACCATTGAGATGAATAGGATGTAGACTCTGTCCCATATAGGAGAGTTAGACGAGTTTTGAGCATCCAAAGTACGAAAGGAAGCAATCACACAGGTCGATACCGAGGGTACAATGTCTGTAGCCATCTTCAAAGTTGATCTCTTTGCAGTGACCAAAAGCATGCCAACGGTTGTAAATCATGCTAATTGGGCTTGGAGCCAAAAGTCTTGAATCTGTTTTGACTTTTCTTGAATCAAAATTCAACAATTTTCATCGACTTCAACTGCATTTTAAGAAGTCATGTTTTGTTATCGTTAGATAATTTATCAAAAGTTCGTAAATTTATCTTTTCTGTTTTTTTTTTTTTTTTTTTTGCTTATTTTCTCCTCTCTTTTTTAAGTCGTTGACTTTTTTATTTAAGAAAAGTCAAAACTCAAACATCTTGCACTTTTAACTCTTGTCAACACACTTTATTCCTATTTCTACTTAATGATACATATGATATACATATACACGCACATACTTGTGCACCAAAAAACTAAAACAAAAACCCACAAGCCGGCTATTCTACGTCTATGGATCTCATACAATGGGTCGGAGACCATAACGTCCAGTTACTTTCACAATTGTGTCAATTCAGCTCAAATATGCAAATTTATGTCCAATTTGGTCACCAATAGCTAGGTGTCAAACTTTGCCAAGAACTTAACTGATCTGATCTTCTATACAACACGAACCCATGTACCTCCACACATTGGACAACCATGAACCCAGCGGCTGATCCACCACATCTCCCGCTCATTTTGAGTAGATGTGCTATTGTTGCCGCCTTGTGAGCCAAAAGCTGAAGTTTGTCGTAAACATCTTATACACTGCATTTAGCATACACCGGGTTCAGTAACTAACAGAAAAAGGGTTTTACATATTATGTATGGCTTTGTAGAAGAGAAAAGATACCTTATACCAAACTCCTTCAAGACCGGTTTTCCAAACAGCTGTCGTCACGTCTCGCCGGGACCCCATTATCCCAAGAAACGCTCCCAATCCAACTGAAGTGTTTAACCCAAACGCAGCATCTCTCTCGGACATCCTGCGTTTTCTAGGCCATAAGCGTTGGGCTTCATGGTGCACATCATTGGTATCAACCGAGCTGAAGCTGGCCCAATCTGTAGAAGTGGTCATCCTTGTAGAATCATCAACACCCAGATCATCTGGATCAGACCAGGGACCACCAAAAGTATTCCGTCTATGCCATTCTTCAGCAGGAGGATGAAGTTCTAACTCTCTAAGTAACAAACCGGCTGCGTCTGCGCCTCTAGGCCGTGGCATATTCTGCTAGTAAAGTTCATAATAATAAAGTGTGAACACAAGATGATTGAAAACCAAACCACATATATATAGCTTTCTATGGCTACTTACTAGGGTGGCAATTTAAATTCAATTTCCCAAAAACAGGTTGATTTGCACGTTTTTCTCTGAATCGAAAAAGCTTAGGTAAAACTGAAATGGGTTAGCCATATTAACTAATTCGGTAAAATCAATTATGGAGTGCAGGATCTTTTATCTATGGAATACCGCGTTTTTTATTTTTAGAATGAGCCTAATCTTTAGTATTTTACAGCTGTCTTATTTATGTCTTTTCCTTTATATAGAGTAGGTATTCTATGTAATTTTTCATTTAGAAAATCAGTTTTCACTTAATAAGAAACAGGCAAGCAGTGCCAACAGCTTTCTTTCAATTGTTCTGCTTTGTTTTGCTAGCTGATCTGATTGTTATTTTCTAACAATTGGTATCAGAGCCTGGTTCAAAGGGACGACCAGTGCTCATACTTTGATCCGAAGGGTGTGATCAAGAGCCGAAGGACCGTGCAATCGATCAGATTAGAAGCAAGAGACCAAAGCAGAGAAAGATGCCTGCTACTACGGCCCCGACAACGCAAACTCCGACTCCAACAACTCAGGTTGGCACATCAAGAGAAAACACAAACTTATCACTGCAATGCCCTATTTTGACTTCTACAAATTACACAATTTGGGCAGTTAAAATAAAGGCAATCTTTAATGTTCATGGTGTTTGGGAAGCGATTGAACCCGGAGAGAATGTTGACCCGAAGAAAAACAGCCTTGCAATCGCCTACTTGTACCAGGCGATACCCGAGGAACTTGTTTTACAAGTTGCACAGTTTGAAAAGGCAAAGGAAGTCTGGAACGCTTTCAAGGCTCGGTTTGTGGGTGTTGATCGGGTAAAGCAGGCCCGTTTGGGTTCACTGCAAACTGAATTTGAAGCCTTGAAGATGAAGGAAGCAGAAACCATTGAAGACTTTGCTGGA
Source organism: Flaveria bidentis (assembly GCA_018326385.1). Taxonomy (NCBI): domain Eukaryota; kingdom Viridiplantae; phylum Streptophyta; class Magnoliopsida; order Asterales; family Asteraceae; genus Flaveria; species Flaveria bidentis. The sequence continues at coordinate 6,172 of BJCM01062295.1, read as the reverse complement.
CGCATAAGCACAATTGTCTCCAAAGCAAACAGCCTTGGGGCTGTTTATGAGGACAAGAAACTAGTAAGGAAGTTTCTTGGTTCAGTTCCTGATTGATTTTTACCAATAGTGGCTTCTATTGAACAATTTGCTGACTTGAATACTATGTTATTTCAAGATGCTATTGGCAGGTTACGTGCATATGAAGAAAGGATCAAACCGTGTGTAAAGTCTGAAGTATCCAAGAATGATCAGCTCCTATTATCTTACAGTGATTGGCAGGCGAGAAGAAAACAGGAGCAGAAAGACAGTGGACGTGGCCGAGGGACGGGCAACGCTGATAATCGAGGCCAAGGAAGGGGACGGGGCCGCTCAGGAGGTCAAGGCCGAGGCCTTGGTCAAAATACTTCACAGCAAAGGAACCAATCAGGAAAGGATCGGTTAAAAATAAAGTGTTTCAAATGTGATAACATGGGACACTTTGCATCCGCATGTCCTACAAGAAGAAGGGATGAAGAAGTCAATCTAGCACAAGCTCAAGATGACGAACCGGCACTACTAATGACTGTTCAAGTGGGAACAGTCTTCTTAAATGAAGAAAGTGTAATACCGAGCAAGTACACTTCGGTCCAAAACAAGCATTTGTGGTTTCTAGACAATGGTGCTAGCAACCACATGATAGGGAACGAAGAATGTTTCTCTAACTTGGACAACAATGTAGCTGGAAAAGTTCGTTTCGGTGATGGGTCATGTGTGGAGATAAAGGGTCGAGGTTCAGTTGTCCTGGAATGCAGAAATGGAGAGCAATGGGTGCTGTCGGATGTCTACCTTATTCCATCCTTATGAAGCAATATAATCAGCCTTGGCCAAACTACAGAATCTGGGTGTAAAGTACTGATGAAAGACAATTTTCTGTGGTTGTATGAGAAAAGTGGAACTTTACTCATGAAGGTACCAAGATCTCTAAACCGACTTTATAAAATTAAATTAAAGATTGCTTCACCGGTTTGTTTGCTTGCTAATATTGATGACCAAGCTTGGCTATGGCACGCACGCCTTGGTCATTTGAACTTTGATTCCATCAAACAATTAGCAGCAAAAAATATGGTACAAGGAGTCCCAAGACTAACACACACTAGCAAGATTTGTGACTACTGTTTGGCTGGCAAACAATCACGCCTTCCATTCCCTGTTTAGTCAAGCTATCGAGCTTCTAAACCGTTGGAGTTGATCTATGCGGACGTGTGTGGACCAATCACACCTACCACACAAGGAGGAAACAGGTACATGTTTCTTATTGTCGATGATTATAGTCGATTCATGTGGGAATATTTGATTAAAACAAAGGATGAGGTTCTGGAATGTTTTAAAAGGTTTAGAAGTTTGAGCGAGATAAATCTAGGCCTGAAGGTGAAGAATCTAAGAACAGACAACGGAGGTGAGTTCTCATCTCGAAATTTTACTAACTTTTGTAATGAAGCAGGCATTACACATCAGTTCACTGCTCCTTACACTCTCCAACAAAACGGGGTTGTGGAAAGGAGAAACAGGACCATTCTTGGCACGACTCGGTGTTTACTCAAGGCCATGGAACTCCCACAAAATTTTTGGGGAGAAGGTATTAGACATGCTGTTTACTTGTTAATCCGGTCACCCACACAAGCACTAAAAGACAAGACACCGTATGAGGTTCTAAAAGGAAGGTGACTGAACCTGGAACACCTAAGGGTGTTTGGCTGTCTGGGACATGTAAAGGTTCTAACCAATGGGTTAACCAAGCTAGATGACAAAAGTTTGAAGATGATTCATCTAGGCACACAACCGAATACAAAGGCGTACAGGTTATATGATCCAGAAAGAAGGAAGATTGTGGTGAGCCGAGATGTAAAATTCGAAGAAGACAAAAGGTGGGACTGAAATTCTTATGTTGAGCAGTATGATACAAATGGTCCTGAATGGACTGAATTTATAGTTCAGCTGAATTCAAGCCAAACAATGGCTGGATCAACTGAACAAGCTGAAAATGAAGATGAAGTTCAGTTTTTGGTCCAGACATGAGCAGCCCTGTTACGGGCAGCAACTCAATCGCTACAGGCAGCTCCATTGAAGCAGATACTGGGCTTAACAACCCATTTATAGCAGATGCAATTGGGCCAAACAGCCCACTTGCAGGAGATTTACCTGGACCAGTTGAAGGCTCCATTGAGAGTGAAAGCTCAACAACTTCTCGTGATCTGAGCAGCCCACACTTCATTCAGAGACGTGGGCCTATTCAACCAGAAAGCAGTGGATCTGGCAGCCCACTTCCTCTTGATCCAGATGCGTATGATGTAACTCCACCATGGGGAATTCGGGTTGTGGGGGATGTGTATGCGAGGGCCTCACGGTTAAACATTGAAGAGGCTAATCTTCTATTGTTGGAGGGTGAGCCTCTAAACTACACTGAAGCAGCCGGTCATAGAACTTGGGTAGAAGCCATGACAAGTGAAATTGCATCTATCGAGAAGAATAACACCTGGAAGCTGATGATTTTACCTCCCAATCAAATATCCATAGGGCTGAAATGGATTTACAAACTGAAGAAGGATGCAAATGGCAACGTCACTAAGCACAAGGCCCGATTTGTAGCAAAGGGTTACGTGCAACAACCCGGAGTGGATTTTGATGAAGCCTTTGCTTCAGTAGCTAGACTCGAGACAGTTCGTCTGATCCTTGCGTTAGCAGCTCAAGAGGGCTGGCAAGTGCGCCACCTTGATGTGAAGTCCGCTTTTCTTCACGGTGAACTCAAAGAGGAAGTTTATGTTTCACAGGCAGAAGGGTTTGTTCAAAAAGGAAGGGAACACATGGTTTATCGCTTGACAAAGGCATTATATGGCCTTCGTCAAGCGCCTAGAGCTTGGAATATTCGGTTAGATAATGTTCTAAAACAGATGGGCTTTCAGAGATGTAAACAAGAGCAAGCTGTTTACAAAAGAAACTCAAGTAAAGATCACTTGATTGTGGGGGTGTACGTGGATGATTTAATCATCACCGACAGCAACCAAAGTGAAGTAACAACATTCAAACAACAAATGAAGGCTGCATTCGAAATGAGGGACCTCGGTCTCTTGTCTTACTACTTAGGAATCGAGGTAACTCAAGGTGTTAACAAAATTTCGATAAGGCAAAGTGGGTATGCAAAGAAGATACTCAAGGAGGCTGGATTATGGGAATGTAATGCAGCTAAATTTCCTATGGAACCAGGGTTAAAGTTGTCCAAAAGTGCAGATGGAGAACCTGTTGATGCAACCAAATACAGAAAGCTGATTGGCTGCCTGCGATACTTGACTCACACTCGACCGGATCTGTCCTACTGTGTCGGGTATGCTAGTCGTTTCATGCAAATGTCTAAAGGTGCCCATTTGCAAGCAGTAAAACAAATTTTGCGTTACGTGAAAGGAACAACAGAATTGGGAATCGTTTATCAAAGAAGCAACAAGAGAATACTGCATGGTTTTAGCGATAGCAGTCATTCGATAGATGTTGATGATGGAAGAGGTACAACGGGGCTGATTTTCTACTATAATGAGAGGCCAATAGCATGGAATTCACAGAAGCAAGGAACCGTGGCCTTATCATCTTGTGAGGCTGAGTTTATGGCCGCCACTTCAGCCGCTTGTCAAGCAATATGGCTGAGAAGTGTTTTGGCAGAGTTGATATGTTGGAAAGAAGAGCAAGTGGTGATTAGAGTTGATAACAAATCAGCCATTGCACTGATGAAAAATCCCGTGTTTCATGGGAGGAGTAAACATATCGACACTCGTTATCACTTTATAAGGGAATGCGTTGAAAGAGGGCAAATTAAAGTGGAACATATTAGTGGGGATCAAGAAAAGGCTGATATCCTTACTAAAGCATTGCCAAGAATCAAGTATGGAGAAATGAGAAACCTTATTGGAGTAACAGTCATAAAGTGAAAGGACCTGACGAAGTGAAGACCGAAATTAAGGGGGTGATTATTAAGTAGTTTCGGTAAAATCAATTATGGAGTGCAGGATCTTTTATCTATGGAATACCGCGTTTTGTATTTTTAGAAGGAGCCTAATCTTTAGTATTTTACAGCTGTCTTATTTATGTCTTTTCCTTTATATAGAGTAGGTATTCTATGTGATTTTTCATTCAGAAAATTAGTTTTCACTTAATAAGAAACAGGCAAGCAGTGCCAACAACTTTGCTTTGTTTTGAGTAACAGTGTGTTCCCGAACCTTGGCTCTGATACCATTATTAGGTATCACAATCAGAGTAGGTTTCGGCGGAAGCAAACAAACACACACAATCACACAAAAGAAAGAGTAGACACGAGAGAATTATAGTGGTTCGGTCTAGGTGACCTACGTCCACTCTGCAACTAGGGTTTATATGATTATTGTGCTCAAAGAATACAATTACATCAATGGGTCTATTTATAATGCTAGATTAGGGTTGGTAATTAAGGCAATAACTTAGGCTCCAAGAATTAACTAAATAACCCTAATTGCCATAGGGCCAGCTACCCTTGTTTTCTGTTCGCAGCAAAACAGGCCCGAACCAAGCCTGGTTCGGCCCAAAGCCTTCACAACCCAACATGAATGACCTAAAAATCTAAGATCAGTTAATACTTTTAAATTTAACCAAATTGCTTATTTTTCTTCTTCGTTGTCCTGTCAATTTGATTAAATGATCATGTTGGGTTTGTGAAGGCTCTGGGCTTCCCATGTTTAGTTTTCTTGTTCATTAAGTTATTAACCCTAATTATTCTCTATATATACCCTATCATGTATTTGTAATTTTTGTACTGAGCAAATAAAGAAAACCCTAGTTGCAGCTCGTGGATGTAGGACACATAAGCTAAACCACGTTAATCCTTGTGTCATTTATTTTTTGTTTGTGTGATATTCGTTTGTGCTCGTGTTGGTTCCTTTGTGCCGCTTGAATCCTAACAAATCAAGTGCTAGTTTGTCACTTAATACCTTGTTTTGTCTAAAAGTGTTTATAGAAAATACGTTCTCTCTTGTATATTCCATACTTTATAATACATCATCATGTCATCTTCTAGTTGTTTTGTTTATTATTTCACCCAACAGTTGTATCACAAAACTAACAGTTCTTCCACAAGTTCAATATGGAATATCCTGTTATTTGTTTTTCTCCTGCCACTTATTGACCTATTCCTTTATTAATTTCAAGTTTAAATCTTCAAAGAAGCATGTAAATCATTTTTATCTCTGTTCCAAATTTTTTTTAATCAACTACATGTCTACATGTGCTTTGAGATCAATTACCTATGTTTGCGCATTAGCTAAGACATGCTGTATATTATGCGTTGCTGTTTCCTCACCTTTTATAACTAAAAAAACTAACCTTTTTTATGGTATAACAACTGCTAGAAGAATCATGTGATTAGAGTCGATGGATATTGTTTTGTGTAATGTCATTAGTTGGGATTAGTAGGATGCCAATGGGCTTGGTTTCGGTATTCCTAGTCCCATATGGTGTTATAAGACCATATCCCATACACAGTCCTATGCCTGTTGGGTACTAGATTAGTCATTAGTCATAGGGTTTGCGGGTTTCGCTACTAGTACTAGGATCCCCATTAGTGACCTTAGGTGGCTGAAAATTTTGGCATGTTCATGTTGCCGAAGTTGCAGGTCGCCGGAGCCGCAGGAGTTGCAGGTTGCAGAAGTTGTTTCAAGGATTGAGGGAGGATGAGGAGGGAAGATGAACAAGATGATTAAAATGCAACAAAAAAAATACTAAATAGACAAGTCTTCTAGCATAGCTGCAAAAGTGTTGCTAATCACTGTAGAGGACTGCAGAAGTGCAGGCTTTTTCTTTGTATAGTTCTTTGTAGGCTTTTTCAAATGTTTATTTTTATATTTATATTTTTTGATTTATTTTATATAATTTAAATATTTTCTTATTTTGTTGTTTTTTCTGGTGTGTGTTTTCTTTTCTTTTTTTTTTCTGCCTTTTTTTTTTCTTTCTATCACTTGATATTTTTATTTCTACATACTACATATAACTTGATGTGTTAAAATATTGCTTTTTGAAAGTAACATGTTCAATTGTTTGCAAGATAACTAATTAATATGTTGATGTTTATTAAAACTAGTATGTGACTAGATAAATCATACTTATTTTTATAAGAATTATAATTTTTATATATATTTAT
>BJCM01062294.1:19171-31376 GCA_018326385.1 Flaveria bidentis | reverse complement strand
ACAAAAAGGATAAAGTACATAAAGTAGAAAGTTACAGACTCAAGACCTCAATGTACAGTTACCAAAAGCATGGACCTTTTCACCAACTCATGTAAGTTGGTGACTTGCAGAGATGCAGCGGAAATGTGTCCAGCTTTATGGAACAGTACATCAGATAAAGCATGTTACTAAAAGTCTTCGGAAGAAATCTGTCTTCATGAACTTGAAGCTTCGGAAGACTTTGTCTCTGAGGCTTCGGAAGACTTCATGTTTGGCTTCGGAATATATTGGTCTTGGCTTCGAAAGATATTGGTCTTGGCTTCGGAAGATTTCACACTTAGAGTATTTTCAGTTTCATGTGTGAAACTTCCTAAGCTTCTTCTTTAATGCACTTGTGCAGCATGCTGGATAGACTTAAGATGTTTAGATTGCATCAGCCTCTTCATTAATCTTTACAGCATGGTTTAAGAAAGACGACAATTATGAAACAAACAAAATAGAAGGCACAACAAAATTCATAAAAATCTTGAATCTATGATATCCAGGACCTAAAACTTTCTATACTTTTAAACAATATCCTAAGTTGCGCAAATTTTTTTAGACTTGTTCAACACGGTTACAAGGCAAGTCCAAGAGGGGGCGACCACTTAGGGCTCACTCTCCCTAGTGACCCAAAATCTACACACAAAGGAAACTTTTATATATTTATATGTTTAAAATAAAAATCTCCATAAAATTAGCCTATTGTACACTTTAAATCTATTTTACCCATATATGATTAGGGTTAAACCACTTAGCTCATCTAGTTATTACAATATGTTATTCTAAAACTATATTTTTATTATGTTTATTAATATTATATTATCTGTCTTGATAATGAATTTTACAATTTTATTTTCATTTGAGGCCTATATTTCAAGCTTGCCACAGGCCCTAAATCCTCTGTAGAGACTCTGTTGTTTTAAATGATGGCTTAGGTAAATCTAATGTAGAAACCAAGGATTGATAGACGTCGAGTCTACGGTTATCAGTTTTACGCATGGGTGGATTTGGCTTATGAATAAGAGTCATAGGATTACAATGAATTTTCATGCGTATATAGAGACTTATATACAAGTTTTTCGAGTGATACCATTGTGTTTTTGCATAATGACTCCATTTGTTATAAAAAAGATCATATAAACCTTAAACTTGAAGGGAAAAAAAACCCATGAGTTAATTAAATTAAATTAGCCTTTCCCAAACAAACCTAAGAATAGACTTGCGAATTGAATTTAAAACTCAAGTGGCTGAAAAGACAATTTGTCGATCGGAAGACATCGATAATCAATTGGTTAGTTTTTTGAAAATGTTAATGAAGCATGTGAAGAGGAGGTTGCGTAATTGAAAGGGTGATGGATACATAAATGATTCTAGCAATTGTTATATTGAAAAGACTTATTTCAATAAGCTTATGTCAAAATTGTAATGCAACGTTTTAAAAAAAATGAGAACTATAACAATTATAGGATGTTTTATTTCAATTCGTAAACACCGTCATTTTTAAGTTATGCGTTATTTACAATCTAACAATGATGTTTTTATATAATTGTATCTTATTTTGTTTTTATGACAAACTTGACCCAACCCAACCCGAACTGAGCCGACAATTTTTATATCCGTTTTTATATAATATGAGTATTTAAAAATAGTGACTCTATTAAAATAAATTTCTAGATCCGTTACCAACAGAAAACATAGTTTTAATCATAGCAAACGCTAACACTAGACTCGATGTTGCGAGTCTTGTTGCAAATATATGTGCTCTTTATTGTTTTGGAGGAACACACAAGTACACGTGGAAGGCGTGACAATAAAATTGTTTTTCTCTACTAGAACGACGTCGTAAAGCTAAAGTAAATTGGATAAAACTAGACATCATGTGAAGTCCTTTTCAGTCAAATATGACCACATGACATTACCATTTAACACACGTGATCTTTTAACCCTTTATGTACACCGCGTTAATCAACCACCATACCTTAAATTGGATAGAGACACACATATACATATTATTATGTGTATTTATGTAACATTGATTTTTTTAAACCAAGTTTATTACATACATTTTCACGTTTAGTGCAAGCGATCAGTGATGAAATGACGTCTTTTAACTAAAAAATCATGGTAAGATTTTCTCTCTGTAACTACAACCAGTCAAAGTTGTTTTTTTAACATAACTTTTTATGTGTAATATAAGCAATAAATTCTAGTGTCTTTGTTGGCCTCTCCTAATTAAAATTGTTGAATTTGTAGTTGTAGGTGTGAAAAGAAAATTCTTTACAAATTTTTTAATTAATAGTTCTTTTTAAAATCTCCCTTTTTAGTCTAAAACTTTCCAGTTAATGTAGGCAACAACGCTCATAATACAGCTGATTTTAATATAGGCGTGGTAAACCTTATAATAATGTAACTTGACTATCCCTTTGAATTTAGTCTAAAATTAAGAAGTTGTACATTATAAGCTTACGATGTACAAATTTTTTTGTTTGTTTGGTATATTTGATAATCGTTAATCAGGTTATATTATGTTAAATGTATAGCTAAGTTACGTTGTATTTGTTCACCATGTCAATTTGTATAGTTCTGTATATTCGTAATAATATTTTTACTCCACAACTAGAATAGTGTTTGTCAAAGATTAACTTTAGCTCCTTAAAACTTTGTTTATTTTGTTTGATCATGTTTTGATTATCGTGTGATTCATTTTTATCATAATTGCTAGAAACCAACTGTTATAAAAAAATAATATTGTTGTTTACATTTATTAACTTCATTTTTACTTACTAGCTTTTTTTGGGTTGATATTTAAGAAAGTTTTTTTTGTTATTATATTGAAAGACCGAGACTATGAACCAGTATAATAATTTAGCATGTGTAATTCACATTATAGAATTATATAATTTTTATTACGCAACACTGTAAATAAATAGAATCAGATAACCGTATTATAGATTTGTAAAAAAAGATAAGCATATAATAAGATAAACGACTTTACAGTAGAAGCGTTACTTGTTACCGCACGTGTTGAAAGTGACATTTATTACTATAAAAAAATTAGCGATAGGGACAAAACGAGAAAAGTGCTGCTAATTTTGACATTTTCGGAATCTTCTATAAAATATTGTAGAATTGTGCGAGTGTCTATTGAGGTGTCAACAAAAGACTTCAGAAAGATCAACGCGTACGGTTGACCATCCTGTAGTCAACTTACAGTGTCACACACACATATATATACTCACAAAACCACATTAAAACACCAAACGTTAGTGACAATGAGACCTGCATCAAATCAAACAAGAGAACTAGAGCCTTCAAGTTCAATCCATGAGCCAAAATACACAGGCGTCAGAAAGAGAAAATGGGGGAAATGGGTGTCGGAAATCCGACTACCCAACAGCCGCGAGCGGATCTGGCTGGGCTCATACGACTCGGCCGAAAAAGCCGCCCGAGCCTTCGACGCCGCCTCATTCTGCCTCCGCGGGACCGCCGCCAAGTTCAACTTCCCTGACCATCCACCCAACATTCCCGGAGGGAGATCTCTGTCCCCCTCCGGGATACAGGCTGCTGCAGCACAGTTTGCCAACTCAGTACCTGATGCTGTTGTTGTAGACCCCGTGGGGTCCACGCAAACCTCCACCACCACCACCACCTTGAATGTCGTGCACGATGATTATAACCGTTATGGCACGGGTTACGAGATTTTTTCGGGATTTGATGATTATTTTATGTCGTCGGCTTCGATTGTTTCTCCTCGGTTTTGTGAGTATGATCATGAGGAGATTTTAGGCGATGGAGATGTGTCACAAGATCCTTTGTATCTCTGGAACTTTTAATCAATGCAGATTATTACAATATCAACTATATAGATATATATATATATACATAATACATTCATTGTACCCCTGGTGGATAAAAGAGTCACAATTCTGGAAAAGTTTTAGTCGCTAGAGTTGCTGACATGTACTATGCACACGATTTCAAAAATATTTAAAGAGTAAGTTACATTTTTATCCGCTAACAATGTTACAAAACTTGTGTATTTTGGCGAATTTATAACAACAAAGTGTTCAGTTGAACTTGATTCATGTGATTTATTGATTCTCTTTTGTGATGGATAATTGATTTTAAGACGCAACAGCTCCTTTTTTAGGTGAATTATTGTACTCTATTTGGATTCGTAAGAATTTTCGTGAATTTTTCAAATGAGAGGTCGTGGGTTCGAGTCTCACACAAGGCTGAACTAGTGAGTTTTCTCCGGAGGGGGTTGAAGGCGCGGTCTTGGTGGGAAAACGGATAGACGTACCCGATTAAAATAACATTTATCATTCGAAATAGTGTCGTATAATTGGCGTTAAAGAAAAACTAGTGGTTAACGTAAAGAAAAACTACCGGTCATCATGTGTTTCCATGCTTTTCTGAGTGACACATTAACGTTACGTAAGATTTTTTTTTCACTTTTCTTGATTTTTTTCTCGTTTTGTAAAGTGTTGTCCCAATTTTTCATGTTACCCCGTTTCCCCAGTTTGGCAGCATCATCACAACACAATAGTGTCGGAGGTGCCCTTTGAATTTTCACCGGGACCAAGTGGGTGGTGTTCCAACCGGGGCCGAGACTCCCCATCATCTTCGCGGGTCACGATACCCACTCGCCGTAGAGTCACTTCTTTGACATGAATTGTTGGGGCATTATAGTGACACGGCGTTACAATCCTTGGTGGCTAACGACTTAATATTTGTTTTTATTTTCTTTGTTTTCTTTCTACAAATGCAACATTCAAAGTGTAAGGATTACAACCTCTAAGGTCAATTATGAGACTTTTACACCATCAATATCAATTGCCTTCATCTCAACAACACAACACATATATAACGCCATTGTTTGAAATGTCCAAACCTTATAACACTTGCGCATTCATCTACAAACTGAAGATCCATAGATGTGGCCGGAGTTGATTAAATCTCAACACTGGAGGCACAATAGGGCCTACACCAGCGTTATGGTACAAACTTTAATTCCTTAAAGCGTTACCATTATTCAAGGACGCTGAACGAACATATACATCATATCTCCTAACTCATATTGTAACAAGAATAAAAAAGACAAACCAGATGCTGCAAAACTCCCGCTTGCAGAGTCCAGAAGGATGAAGAACGACATACCAGATTATGCGTAACGTACGAGCCCCTAACATATATTAATGCATTTAAGGTTTATGATAAGTAAAAGTTAAAAGCTTTGAAAAAAGGTGCTCAAGATTGTGTAATTCTTTGAAGTGGAAATTGCATATGCATCCCTAATTCTTCATAAATCTATACTTTCCTTTAACCATATGACTTCATTGTTTAGCTAAAGAGAGATACACATGGTAATGCTACATATACATCCTCAAAAGTTATACAATAACAAGAGAACAAGCATTCCAATCAATAATAAGTTAAAACAAAAAAAAAAAAGAAAAAAAAAGAAAAAGAGAAACCGATCTAATCTCGATAGCTCTAAATATGCTTCCCAACGAACCCAACCACAGGCCCTTGCGTCGGTACTGTAATTACTGGTAGTACATAGGGGCCTGTGTGGCGGCAATTCCTGGGTACCCACCATCATAGACCGCTCCCTGGCTGGCGGCACTGCCCATCTGCTGATGCATCAGCGCCTGCACACCAGCCATTTTACTAAGAGCCAATTGTCTTTCATAAGCCGCAATATCCATGGCTGAAAAACCAAGATTTGTTCCAGTAACCGGCGGGGGTAGAGGGGTTGAGCTGCTCCCTGGAGGTGTCGGTTTGCTGCCCCATGAACACTGTTTTGCCACAAATCAAACATATGTGTAAATGTTTTTTTTTTCTGAAAATGAAATAGTAAGTGTATAGAATTACCTTGAGTGGTTTGCCATAGAGATAACGGAAGTTTCCTAATTGTATAGCGCGAGCTGCCTCAGCGTGAGTGCTGTATCTTATGAAACCAAAACCTTTGTCTCGTTGAATTCTTACATCTTCAATAACACCAGCACCGAGGGCGTGGAAATGACAGTGGAGATCACCTGATGTAACCTGCAATTTAGTTTTTTTGGTTATCAAGTGGAAACACATGAGATGCCAACTATTTCACAATGGCACTAACTTACACCAATGGGATACAACATCAGATACTTTACACAACAACAACCCCTTGTCACTTTTCAGCATATGCAACCGTGTAAATTATTGCATGTTAACTTCTCAGAAATCACGCCATTGAAACAAGATTGGAACTTGAACAGTATAAAACTTTAAAAAAATTGTTTTCTGATAACCAAGGTGGAATAATGGTGAAACTCGATTACTATTTAGTGAGGTAAACGTTTGCCCTCGTTGAAATATAGAAAAAATGCTAACCTCAGGAGCCAAATTGCCAACATAAACCGTTGTGTATTGAGGATTATTTTCTGGAGCATCTTCATTGATCTTTTCTTGACCATCATCTGCACATATGGCAAACATCAAAAACTGACAAGAATATGATAAAATGATAACATCAATATCATATTCTAAAATTTCTGCATATGATTTGTAATAAGCTAACCTGATGTTCCATTTGTCAACTCAACAACACTTTTGGCATCTGACCTCTGTTTGTCATCTGATCCAGCACCCTTAGCCGCCCAATTGCATCGAATTTGCCTACTTCCGAGCCACTTTCCTGCAATACAAATTTAACGGATTTACACAAAGTTTTAATTCCACACGGTATCCATTTTAGTTGCCCATGCATGCTTTTTTAATGTAATCTAATAAACGTTTTTTAATGTAATCTAATAAACGACGATATAATTAAAGGAGAACTTGAATAAAGTAGGTAACAAACTAAAATCACTCACCATTCATATCATTAATTGCACTTTGGGCATCCTATGAAAGAAAAAGAGAAATACAAAATAATTAGCATCTTATAAGAGAGCGTGGGGCATAAAGAACTTTCACTCTCCATATATCTTTAACTTACTTGTTGGTTCCTAAATGAAACGAATCCAAATCCCCTAGAGCGTCCACTTTTCTGGTCCCACATGACTCGTGCATCACTTACCGACATCCAAAATAAAATCATTAGGCAAAAAAACAAAATGTATCATTCATCATGTCACATTTTGATTTAAGTTGGGGCTTACGAGCAAGTCGGGTACACAGAGAAGCAAGAAAACAATGTGGCATCAGTAACTTCAGGGCTAAGGTCACCGACAAATATGTTGAAGTGGCCTGCAAAAGAAAAACAAAATATCAGAAATTAATGAAATAAGTGACTTATATATTGATATTACATTAACAAACCTGACGTATCTTCCCTTTGGCTACTGGCGTATGCCCAATTAACTTTAATCGGCTGCCCAAACCTATAAATATGTGTTTTTGAAAGCAATTAGTGATTTAGTGGTGACTAATAACAAGAATAGAATATAGATATTGATTAATGTTTATTTTAATTACAGGTGCCTTCCATTAAGGGTTACAATAGCAAGAGCAGCAAAACGCCGATCAAAGTAATCGACAAACCCGTATGATGACTGAATCCAATAAAAGAAAGCAAAGTCGTCAATGGTTATATTTACAGATACGTTATTTGTGAGTAATGAAAGACAAACTAAGATACTAATTGGCCAAAGATATGATTTAATCATACTTTATCTTTCCTAATGAGCTTGCATCCTTCAAGAGCACCGGTGCTTGAAAAGATTTCTTGAAGTAGGGGTTCCGTGACTTGTGGGTGGATGTTCCCCACATACCTACATCAAAGTCAAACATTATAAATGTCGTATTAAGCCTGAAAGTGATTTCGCTATTTAATTATAGAAACAATATGGTACCAACTTTAAGATGATTTATGAGGGAAAAAAGAAAGTAGTGGAGAATAACAGAAAAAGGGAGAACTTGAAGACACTCACACACTGCGGCATGTAGATGAATCAAATCCAGGAGGTAAGTTTCCACTCAAGATTGGCTCTATCTGAAAACACCGTAAAAACTTCTCAGAGAAAAAACGAATAAAACTAGCAAAACTACATAAAATATGGTGGACCTGCAGAAATAATTTAATAAAATGTTAAAAAATGAAATGCGTGGACAAAAGCACTTCATGCTGCTTAATATCATAATGCTAAATCTTCATCCTACTCAGAAGAAGAAGCTAACTTATATTCCAGTCACTCAAGTCTTACATGCAAGAATCTTGAGGTAAGCTAACTACCATACGTAGACTACTCACCAATTTAAGTGAGATTATAAAGATATGAGTTGTGACTAAGGCAGAAAATTAACCGATTTTGAGATTGCAAGCACCTAAAGTACGTGTTTTTATCCACCAAACGACTTCGTAATCAAAGAATAATCAATCATAATAGTACCAAATCTAAAGAGTGACATGTAATATGGAAACACAGAAACCAAAATCATATTATTTTGCAAAGAAAATGATGTGAATGTAATCAACTAAACAGAATCCTGTCTTTTACTCTTATTCACAATTTTTTTTGGTGTATCAGTAAATCAAATCTATTATATGATCCTACAAAATTTCCTCTAGGTTTCTTAACCCTGCTTGTGTTATCTTTGTGAATTAGTGTTTAGATGTCATTCATCTAAAGCTCACTTACAACCACACAAATAGGTAGGTGATATTTGTTGATACTTAGTGAACTGGTAAACAGTGACTAAAACATCTAAAGACTAACATAGGTACATTTTGGTATGACTTTATGTGTTTTAAATCTCTTCAATAAAGCTGTAACAAAAATACAAATCAGTTCAATATCCAATTCAAGAGAATAATTAAATAGCAATACACAATTTTCTACAAGAACTCCCAAACATGAACTTAAAATGAAATCATACTGATTCTGTTTGTAAAGCCAGCATGCTAATTTTACAAAATTACACTACAACCATCACCAGTGATGCAAATTACATAAACCCTAACAACAGTACTAAACAATTTATGTTATCTTCTGACAAAATGGGCCATGTAACCCGAAAAAGAACCCGACCCGTAACTATAAACTGTATACCCAGAAGAAAAGGTCACACCTTTGACCCAAAAAGATTGAAATAAAAGTGAAGAATTGAAGAAAAATGAAAAGAATTTACCTGAGGATGGGTTAAAACACCTGGGTGGTAGAGGGATTGCTGCATCAGCGCTTGTTGTTGTCTAATCCTCTGATGTTGATGCATCATCTTTTGGTAAGAATAGATACACAGTGTGTATCTAAAGGTGGAAAGCAACGCTAGGGTTTTGATTCACCAAGAAATGAAGAAAAGATTACAGAAAATAAAGGAAAAAGAAAAAGAAAAAGAAAAAGAAAAAAGAAAACAAAAGAAAAGAAAAAGAAAAAAGAAAACAAAAGAAAAGAAAAGACTGGAAACAAAAAGGAAAGGGGGTTTGGTATTTAAAGAGAGATTTATGATGATGATGATGATGATGATGATGATGAATGATGATGATGATGTTATCATGTGTCAGATCTTCCATCTGCATATGTATTTCATCAGATGATTTTATGCTCCATTGCATCTCCACCGTTGGATCTTCTGTTTCAATTTGATTTTTATTTTTATGATTTATTACTATTATTTGTTTATCTATTGAGAAAAAGGTCAAGGAAACACGAGTTACTCAGTAAATAACATTAAAAGTTAGGGTCATACAGCAAAGTACATTTATTTAAAAATGTTAATAATAATAATTTGTATTAGATTATGTTGTTTTGCAAAGAGTGTTATGTTGTAGAGTTTGGTGGCCTGTTGGTAAAGTAAAATTGTATTATAGAAGTTAATTTTAATTAACTTCTTTAAAACCAAAACTTTACGGATGTTGGTTTCTTTTTCCTAATGTGATAACTTTTATATGATCTTTTATTTAAGGCTCAAATGGTAAACTACAATTTTATTATACAACTTCTAAATAATAAGAGATCAATCCATCGACATAGGAAATTAAGCTAATTCATACATGTCATGAAACCATCTCGAAACTTTACTCTGACATTTACACAAACGAGCAAGCTGCAAGCTCAAGCTAAATCAGCTCTACTTTTATCAAGCATTCAAGCCTAGTCTTAAATCATTTGTTTTTTTTAATCCAATAAACGGACCTAGTTTTGTGAATTGAGAACATCATCTCACCATCATATATAGTTGAATAAATGTCGTGTGACGATGGAAACCAATGAAATAGACATATAGTTTTCATTTTAATCTATGTACATAATCTCGATCAAATTCACCCAAACCAGAGACATGTCATATAAGAATAACAATAAGAGTATATCATACATACATACATACATACATATCACACATATCACACGTATTAAAACTAGATATATTACAATAAATAATCAAAAGACATGTAGCCTAACGGTAAAAAACATAAGAATAATGTCCCTTATAGGTGGTGAGGGTCCAAAAGACTTAAGAGTATAGTGGCACGAGTTTGCCAAGGAAAAAAGTAATACGAGCATAGTATTACAATACATCTTTCATATAAAAAAAGACGTAAAAACAAGTTAGATATTCTACAGCTAAACCCGCCATCCGTACGAACGTAGCTAAAAAAACACATCCTTATCATCCTATACACACTCCATCCATCAATGAGATTGTGCACCTAGTCCCAACCATGCCTTCTTGTCATCTTCCTTTGTAACATCCTGAGCTTGATACGGAGATCGCGCCATGGCTCTGTCATAATGTCACAAATTCATTATATCTTACAAAACAAACAGGTACAAAATCTAATAACTAATAAGTTCTTCGTTAACAGGTTGGCTAAACGTATCCCTACTTATATGGATATTCGTATATGCCCATATTAGACTTATATTTGACCTAATATACTTCCCATTCACACTTGAAAACGCCTATATACATTGATGTGACAAAAGGGTACGTTTAGCACAACCCAATGATTAATTACCTGTCTTTCCTTTTCTCCAAGAATCTAGCAATGGAAACTTTTCTTGCAATAGGAAGATCTGCAACAAACACACAAAAAACACAATCAAATTCTATTCAATTTCAATCAAGAATCAAATCTCACCAATTTCCTATTTCAAAACACAGATTTCATCAAACACCAAACCTGAAGCAACAATTTTCTTCAAAGATTCACCTGCTTTCAAGGGCTTATGTGCAGCAGCCCCTTGCTCTGCAAACTTCAAGATTTCTTTAACCTTCACAGGATCCAAATCATCAAACCTCACAACCTGACCATTATAGAATATAGTCATCGTTCTTGATTGATCTTGCAGCTTCTGCACGGCGGCGCGTGGGGTTTCAGCCACCGGAAACAGATTCATGGTGGCAGTTGGCGGTGGTGTACTCCTCCCTGAACAGATTAAAACCCTAAAGATTCAATCTTTACACCCATAACCCATCATCAAGAACCAAAAAAGATTTGATTTTTGAGTGTTGATTGTTCAATTAATGTCAAGAAACTGAAAACTTACTTACCTAGGGTTAGATCTGGGAAAGGGGTTTTGTTTCCCTTTAATAACTGAGAGAAATTGGGCTTCGCCGGAGATCTCACCGGCGTGTTTTGGCCGGAAAAGCTACCGGAATCTGCAACTTCCGATGAAGAAGACATGATTTGAAGAGAAAGATGAAGGTGAAATTGAAGGTAAGAAGAGGTGTGAGTTATAAAGGTGTTTGAGTTTTGTGTTGTTGCAAAGTTGCAATTCGAAGGAACCTTACATGTGATATTAAAATGTTATTAATTGGATATTGTTTACCACGTGATACAATAGTGGACCTACTTTTTGTTTTCATTACACATAAAATATTAGGGTACGTTTAAAATATCTTATTGGGACCCTAACCGCGACCATAGGTTTAGATGTATGTTGTGCTTTTTATGGATAGTTTTCTTAAAGAAAAAGACTCCTATGATTTTTAAGAGTTGGTTGGCTAATGAAAAAAAACAAGTATTTTTATTCTCTTGTAGGTAAAATTTGGACTTTTAATACCATGATTTGAATTTTTTTTGGTAAGGTATTTGTTACATACATTATGTACACACCCTAAACCATTGATTTAATCAATAACAAACTATATTTTATAGTAGTTTATTATTTTTATATACATTTAGTGTTTTTTAAAAAGTAAATTTTTATAAATCAAAAATAATTAAAAATGTGAGTTATAATAAGGATATTTATAA
>BJCM01062294.1:7855-19151 GCA_018326385.1 Flaveria bidentis | reverse complement strand
GGATATTTATAAAAATAATAATTTTTTAAACAAAATGTTTGATTTTTTTTAATTCAAAATTTTAATATCAACTTTTTATTAATTTTAATTTTTACTCCTACATAATTTAAATCGTACCTATCTTTAAAATATCATATTATAATTGATAAAATTTTATTATATTTAATATATTATTTATTCAACTCGTGTAATACACGGTTTTATTAAAACTAGTTTACAATATAAACATATATATGAAGTAAGTAAATATCTAACAAAGAATAAGCAAGACAAATCTGAGTTAAAAGATATTAATAAATCAAACTCGAGTTTTAGTTATAAAGCTCGGAGAAAAATGATGCTTGAAGTTTAAAGTTTTTAACCTCCGAAGTCATGGTTACATTACTACCTTGTTTGATTTTCAGAAAAATATTATTCATTTAAGAGTAAAAAAAGAGGAGCTTTGATTACATATATGTATATTTAATATAGTAAAGATGAATAAACACATGCATTATGCATAGGGTATGAAGAATGTGGTGAGGGAAGAGTTGAAATTGCCGGCCACTAACACCAGCTTGGGATGTGACGCCCATAAGTCTAAACCACGTTCCTCGTTACACTTAAATGTTATATAATAGAAGGGTGTTGCGTAATACTACTGTCTGTCATTTTATATCCGGCACGTGTACTAAATATTTTATTATTCTTGTAGTAGTTTTACAAAAGTTTATTGTGTTTTTTATAAGCTAAAATTTAAAACACCAAATAAATAAATTATGAATGACTACTTGTACATATATGTATTAACTTATTGTACCTTACAAAACACAAATATGTTCAACAAAAAGTTTACATCAAAACGTTAATAAAAAACCGGTTAAGTTGTAGCCTCAAAACGTTTTTAAATGTGGTAGATTAAAAAATATAGCTGAAATCTTAAATATATTAAGTTTTTTTTAGTTTATGAGTAGATAATATAAAATTTTATGCAAGTATAGTAAGTATTAGGTTATTATGTAACTAATTGTAAGTGTTAATATGTAAATAATGTTATAAATGTTATTTTACTCTTAAAAGTGATTGTATCTTATGCATTGAATATAGTAATTGTTCTTAAATTTATGATATTTTAAAATACTCCTCTCATATACTTTATATATAGTATAAATATAGATATATAGTATAGATTAAACACTTGCAAATATTATATAATACTAACTTATCATTTAATTGTATGTCGCAACTGTTAAGTCATAACTACTCATTGTCACAAATATGTCACTAACCCCCGTCCCGACATGACGGATGTTGTGAGGATACACGAGCACCCAATTAAAGATGCTCTTATACTATCGAATAGAATGTGTGTCGATCTTGTTGTTGGGCTTGTTCAAGGTAAGTGATGAATGACAAACGGTTGTGATCTACAACTTATACATGCATAAGTAGGATGAGAGAAGTGTGGAAAAGTGGAAACATGAATTAGTAGGTTGTTTGATAGTCTTTTAATGAGTCGGAGATAGATTGTGTTTAGTTTACTTAAAAACATCTCTTAATGGTTTATGTAGGCTCTTAATGGTTTATGTAGGCTCTTAATGGTTTATGTAGGCTCTTAATGGTTTATGTAGGCTCTTAATGGTTTATGTAGGCTCTTAATGGTTCATTTTAAAAACATATTAAATGATTCAGCTAGAGACTACATTTTATTCTATCGAATCTCCTAATGGCTCTATAAAAGATTATCAATCGGACTGTTTATTATAAGGCTGAGTTATTATAAGCGTTCTACCTTTAAAGCACCTATTACGCGCTTAGGGGGCATGGATTTGTTTGTAAGGCAAAAAGGTTTTAATATTTTATTGAACCTAGATCTTTTTCGTGGAATTAAAAGGATTCTTGTTATTTTAACTTTTTTTCCTTTAGCTCGTCTCTTTTTACTTTTGAAAGATTCAAATATGTTAATTAATAGTCAAAATAGATAGTTGGTATGATTAGGTCAGAAAAATCAAGATAAAAATTTTCTTAGAGTGATCGGGTTAGGTTAACTAAAAACCGTATTACATAAATAAACTATTTAGCCGTTCAAAAAGAACATAAATTAATGATTTTTAATATACTAGTTACACCTTTTTCTTAGTTATTGTCATTATCTACAACTTAGCTTTGAGGGTACTTATTTATGTATTGTTGATTTGTTTATAGTTTAAACTTCAAAGCTTAGGTATATTTATATGTATGATGTATATATGTTTGATGTTTTATCCCTTTATCGTTTCTGTTTTGTCAAAGGACTTATTCCAAGTCCGTTTTCCTCTTTTTCTCCTTGTGTTCCTACAAAAACACTTTTTGATTGTTAAAATTTAGAATCCCAAAATTTCAACTATGCAGTTTATTGTCATGACTATTGATTTTCCACTTTAATTAGGTTCTAATATTAAGGCAAAAATTTATATAAATCGACACACGTCTATATGCATCGTATAACTTTATACGTGGCGTATGGGTTTGGCGTCACTATAAACGAGGAAATTTTAAGAGGTTGTCAGAGAACTATATGTCCCGTATAGACATATACAATCCACTATATGACTCGTATAGATCTACATGACACATATATCAAATTTTGTCACTGAATATGAGGAAAAATTCAGGGGTTGTCATAAGGACTATATCTTATTTGGGGATGCTCATTTATAAATGGAGGGATGTCCCAATAACCGAACCCTAATCTTGAAGTATACGGTCGTCTTTTGCTGTTTATGTACCTTATTTTTCTTATGGACTTGGTCCATTCACTTTAATAGTCATACCATACCATGTATTAATTTGCTTTCCATAGCATTTTGAGACATTTGATTGGTCATGAGTCATTGTCATCTTCAACCTCTTCACTACCGATTATAAACTGAAATCCAATTTACATATTATTTTCATGCTTTTCAACCTCACATTTTTTTGGATGAAACCTTTTTACAAAACACACTCTTTTGTCAATTTTTTTGTAGTGATTTCATGTTATTGGTATTCTTGAAGGTTCTTCATACATGTTTTTAAGATTATGTAAATCTTTAAATGTGTTCTTGAATTGTTACTATCTAATATAATCCACTGTCATATTACGTCGAGTGATGGAAGTTAATAGCATGTGGTTAAAGTCTTATTGTATAGGGTTGTAACGTCTAACCCCTGATAGTAACTTACCGTTTAGTTGCATAAGCTACGTCATACGTGTGACAATATGTTTGACATCAACATATGGTATAACGTTTGTAACACAATGGCTTCGTTGTATTTGATAGCTATGGACGTTTTTCTTTTACAAGCTATAGCAACACACATTTACGTATACAACGCGACTAAAATTGGATTGCACAAGCAAAGGAGCAATACACAAAAACTACAACACATGATCAGATATCGTAGTCGATATCTGAAGCACTTTCAGAAACAGATTTTTTCACAAGCGTTCCATGTTCATCATAAATATCAAGATTCACACATGGTTTCGGGAAGATGCTCCCAATCACCCGGCCCGAAACATATGAACACTGGAATATATGTTTCTTCTTGTACGTGGTACCTACCGACATATCCACAAATGTCACATTCCTCACGGGAATATCTGCACTACCATGTATTCTAACGGGCACACGCACACCTTCACCATGGATGGAGTTGTAGCTTATGCCCCTGATCACAGGATATGCCTTGGGGTCAAAACCTGAATCAGGGTGCTCGTTGTAGTCGGTTTTGATGATGATTCCCACCCTCACGTTTTCAAATGTGAGATTGTTATATTTGATGTCTCGGATGTATGCCCCTCTACCTGCAGCTGTCTTGATTCTTACAGCTCGTCTTGAATTCCATACAAGAACGTTTTCAACTGTCACGTTTGATACCCCACCTGACATTTCACTGCCTATTGAGATTCCAGCACTGTTGAAGTTAACCAAAAATGGATCAATGAAAGAATTCAGGATGCATAAAATTATGGTGGATAGTTAGAATGGTAACGCAGGGGGTGTAAAGTGATTCATCTTATTGTTTTAATTACTTATACATCACGTAAGCAATTACATACTAACTGCAAGAAAACTAACTGATTATTTTTGTCCTAGCTCAGAGAGACTGTTTAATGATTATCTAAGGTGTTAATTAAGCAGTTCATATTAATTGCAAAATGATTCTAAGGATAATAAAAATATCTTATGCACCCTTCTTTGGTCCAAAACTTTTTTTCCCAATTCCTGACCCGTCTTCTCTTTTTTCCCCAAAAAATGCCATTTGCTTATTTTGTCTGTTAATTTCTTATTAGTACTTTTTGAACATAAATATCTGATTATTTGATTATATAGATGTTAAATAATCTATTTCATACCAAATATGGTTATGTAAGGATAAAGTGAAATTATCTTCTACTGTTTGTCTGTTCAACCCTTCTTTTGTCCTAAGTTGAGAGAAATTTATTCCCAAATCCAATACACACTGTCCACTTTTTTTGACAAAAATCAATTTTGGTTATTTTATCTATAAAATTTCTTATTAATCAAACTATTCAAGTATTCAACCATTAAAACAGCAAAATACTTAACTCACACTAGCACATCCAAACATTATTTCCTACTGTCCATTTTATTGCACATGATTATCTTATTTTAAAATGCCCATGACTAAATGACAATGACTTCCAAACTGCATACCCAAACAACCCCTAGTAGGAAAATGTTGTAGTGTACATATTTGATACAAGCATCATGACTTAAGATTCTTATAGTTTAGACCATAAAAGCTGGAACGATTGCATAGAAATCTAACCTGACCATAGAACGAACCACAAGATTTCGGATGAGAATATTTTTTGATGGTCGACCATAAGAAATACCATATTGATCCCAACCACTTTTTATTGCAATTGCATCATCACCCACACTTATGTAGCTGTCCTCTATTATCATATCTTCACATGAATCTATTTAAACCATAACAGTCATGATATAATAAGCTAATAAAACAGTAAAAAAAATCAAATGAATAGATCGGATTGTTGCAAATGTATGCAGTCATATTCATAAAAAAAGAGTTTCAGCAGATTAGAAATAAATAAATGGAACAAAAATGAAATACACACATACCAGGATCTATACCATCTGTATTAGGAGCCTCAAAAAGGGGAGCCAAAATTGTCATATTTCTGATGGTTACATTTTTACAATCATACGGATGAAGTGTCCAAAATGGTGGATTTCTTAAAGTAATATTAGATATCACAATGTCACTTGAATACATGATCTGCACAAGTGGGCCTCTTGTATAGTTAAGAAGCTTTTGGCGGTACCTTTTCCACCATCTTAGACCCTGCCCATCAATGGTACCGTTATTCCCTGTCATCATCATTTTCAAACTTATAATCAGTTCAAGTATCGAACATTACACATATGGATTCTGGTGGCTCAATAATGATTATGTACTCAGAACTAAAACTGTATAGTGACATGATATCTCAATGAGAATCATATAATAAGAGTAGTCAAAGGCGTTCACCTGTGATCACAACGTCTCTAAGATTTTGACCGTGAATTAAACTCCCGTAACGAGGTCCAGGATGCTCTCTACCATAACCATAAGAAGGCAAGGGAGGCATTAGAGGCCAATACTTTTCATCCTGTTAAAACAAAAATAAATATATATATGAACTACAAGCCTAATAATGATAGTGACAGATTGACAGCTTAACAGAAGACGTGCTAAAAAGCTTCAGAGAACAGAGGACATAACTATGTATCGACTGTCAGCCATGCACTATTACAAGCCATTTCATCCACAATAGTAGCAGATGTAAATTAAAAAAACTAAAAAAAAGCTGATAGAAATTGTACAGGATCTAAAACTCTATAGCAACTGCAATGTGCCCACATTTACTGTTTATAGAATAAACTGATATAAGCTTAAAACATAGAATATTAAAACTAGTTAAGGATCATCTAGTGGAACTAACCACAGCCGTCACATTTTACATCATCATCATCACATCATGTTACAATAATCACACACCAAAGGCTTGTCTTGTTAGAAAGAAACTTAAGATACACCAGTTCACAAATAGAGTCAGTTCAAGTAAAAGTCCTGCACAAACACAGCCTTTCAAACCATCATTTGAAGCATGAAACCATCAAGACTCTTGAGTAACAGCAACAACCAACACCAATAAAGGTTCATCAAAGCATAATGACCGAAAATATCACTACCTCATGAACAATTATCTTTCAGATTCATTCCCAATCATCTTAATGAACTAAAGTAGAAGAATGAATCATCAGCCAAAAGTAAACTCAGAAATACAATCACCTATCAATAACTACTTCATCATCAACCTTAACTTATGTATATACGTATATAATGTGATTAGCAACTAGCATAATGTTTCACTAATCTAAATACGCATACTTTTCCCCTATCTAAGTTATTCCCTAGATTAAGAAACCTAATTGGCCACAAAATGCAACATCAAACAGCATTGAGAACTGAAATCACTCAATCAGAATCAGATTTACAAATCACTCACATCCACACCAAGTATAACAGCATCTTCATCAAGAAACAACGTCATACGACTCGTCAAATTAAACGGGCCCGTCAACCACTTTCCCGCAGGAACATTAAGCTGACCACCACCATTCTTCCCCAATTTCGAGATCGCAGAAACAGCCTTCTCAAAAGCCAACGTATTCACGGTAACCCCATCTCCCACAGCTCCAAAATCAGTGATATTAAACGCCACCGGCCGGAGCTGCGGCAACGGACGAGAGGAAAAGGGTCGGCGGAAAACCAAAACCCCATCAACGAAATTGGATTGAAAGATGAAAAGGGATGTTAAAACGACGATCCAGAGGAGTGCGAAGAGGGTCTTGTAGGAGGAGAAGAGGGTGGGGATCCAACGGCGGAGGGTGAATCGAGAGATTGTGGGGGGTGGGGTTAGGGTTTCGATCATGATATTGTAGCTGAATGTGCAGAAGAATAGAAGATGATTGATTGCATTCAAGAGAAATAGATGGTGGTTTATGGGGTGATGAAGAGGATTAGGTGATGAAGAAGGAGGTTGTGATGTCAATTAGGTTAAGTTGATTAGCAGTTGTTGGATTTGATTTGGAAATTGGAATTGTAATTGGAATTGGGGGAGAATCTGTTGAATGGAGTGAGTGTGGAAAACATTCTCATGTGTTTCATGTTTGAAGTAACATATCTAAGGTAAAACACAACATTCATCCAAACTCATGTTATTAATTGCACATTACTAATTTTGAAGAATTATAGTAATTATGACTATTTTTAACTGTAAATCAATACTTAAATCTATACCATTTTGGAAGAATCATGGTAAGTCTACTTTGCAAAAGCTTTTCACATTATAAACCAAAGGTTTTTTAGAATCTATTATGAAACAAATGAGATTCGGATCCAAGTAGAGGAATTGGATTTGAGAAGTTTCTTAAATTTGATAAAGGTTTTGGTTTAGTAAAAAGGTCATCTACTATGAGTTTCCTTATAGAAGAGGAGTTAGAACGGGTGATACAATATCTTCTTTTCTATTCATCATTGCAATGGAGCATCATCTGGATCTCACACATACGGTTGTAATAATGGAATTTTTAAAGGTTATCAAATTGTCTTTGAATGGTCCTAAGCTTAGTCACATAATGTATGTCGATGACATATTTTTTATGGGAAATTGAATGAGCATATTATCATACATCTCAAAATTCTTTTGAGATGTTTATACTTGGCATCCGGTCTTAGAATTAACTACCATACGTGTAAGTCAATAGTTATTGATTCCTCAACGGATGAGAGTTTTTATTAATCTAAGCATTGGAAACCTATTATATCTAAATTCAAAGACAAACTATATTCTTGAAAAACACAACATCTCTCTTTTGAGAAAAAAAATTAACTTTGCTTAAGTTTGTGCTTGGAACTCTTCCCCTTTATTATTTTTCCATGTTCAAAGCCTCAAGAAAGTTATTAGGATCTCAAAGCAATTACAAGGAACTTCCTTTGGGTTGTAAACGTTCAACACAAATAAATACATTAGGTGACATGGGAAAAAATCACAAAAACCGTAAAAGATGGCAGTTTAAAGATCGGTTGTTTTAACAGTTTTTTTTATTCCAAAGGCATAATGGCTTCACCCAAAACCTTTCAAAGATTAATTCCCTAATCTCTATGGTTTTGAAAACCACAAGTCATGTTTAGTATCCCTTTGAGCAATCAATTATGAAAATAATGTCATTTTAAATTGAAGCAGGAAAACAAGTTTTTTTATCCTCACTTGGTATAGGAAAACAAGTTTTTAAATTATGCAAATGGTTGCTTCCTATGCAAGAGGGGCGACTGCCCGGGTCCAATCTCTTGAGGGGTCGACTTTTTTCTAATATTTTTATATATTATATATTTTATATTTAAAAAATAATATAAGTGATTGGATCAAACTATTTAAATTAGACCCATTTTATACCCATTTAAAACTAAATAACACTAGTTAATTGGGCTCAAAATATTTGAAAATACTAGCGCAATAGGGTCATTTATGAACTAGAAAGACTCAATAGGTTAACACTTATAGCTATCAAGAATGAAATATTAGACGATATGAACTATGAAGACTTTGATCAATCAATTTGTTATAAAAATGCGATGAGATCTGCACGATTCATCAGTTAATTAATTATTTACAATAGTATGTTGTTCTAAAACTATAATATTATTATGTTTTTTTGCTATAATATTTTTTGTCTTAATAATAAATTTTATAATTTTTTTCATTTTGGGGCCCATTTTCTAGTTCATCCCGAGCCCCAAAATCCTAAACTCTTGCCATGTCTTTGTGGATTTCAAAACGAGCATGATACATGGATATGGGTTGGTGACCTATCCGGATGCTTCAGTGCCAGCTCTTGCATATTATGGTTAGATGACGACCCAACTTGACCGATTAAAAATATATCTTTTGAGTTTTGGCTAAGATGGATCCCGTCAAAGTTTGTGGGCTTTGTTTAGAGATTGAATCAAAGTAGAATCCCATATGCAATCAACCTTGTTGTCAGGATTCACTAATGCAATTTTTGTTATGTTTGACATGCTATACAAATAAAGAAACAACAGATCATGTCTTTATACTGTGCCCTTTCACTTTGAAAGTTTGGAGATGGGTAACGTGGTCGATTAATTGAGATGTTTTTTTAAGCCAAACTCTGTTAAAGAATTCATTTTTCTACTTTTTTATCATGGTGTTGAAAAGAGGAGTAGAAAGATATTTTCTTTGGTTATATATACCATAGTTTGGCTGGTATAGAAAGCGAGAAATAACTTAATATTCAAATAGTTTAGAATATTAGTGGATCGGCTTGTTAATGATGTTAAGGTGCAAGCCTTCACATGGCTATCTCTATGGGCCAAAGCTTAATTGGGGTGAGATATCTAGTGATAACACCCTTTTATGTAGTGTCACTTTTTTGTTAGCTTGGATGCTCGTTTATGTGTAATTTTAAGTTTGACGTCTTGTTTTTTGTTTGGTGTGTGTATTATTGGTGCTTGTAATTCTCACGAGCCCCTCGTTGGTTTCCTGGAATAACTTCTTTGCTTCTTGTCGTTCAAACAATAAATCACAATGAGATATGGACCTTAACCTTTTAGAAGTAATACTATGTAACACAAATTTAGTGTCTTAAAATGGGCATTATGATGGTAAGGTTTAACACAGATTTTCATGTAATTTAGTATGAATTAATACATTGTTAGAATAAAAAGATTTATGTTTAGATATTTTGTTTATAAATTATTATTATTTAATAAGAAGAAAAAGACGGAAAACAAAATTTTGAAATTCACAAGTCCATATGTGACAACCTCACTAACTTATTTATTATAATAAAACTTTATTATTGATACTCTCATTATAATCAACTGTGTATGAATAGAATAAGGAATAATGGCATATGAAGCCGGTCAACGACTATAATGAATGAATTAAAATTCATTTTCTGATATAAAGTGCTTATAAAACTCAATTTCTATATAACGAACCATGTAAACAAACACATATAAAAGTTGACACAAAAGGCATTATTATAAGGGATGATCATAATTCACCAATACCATGATCCACAAAATTTAAAAAAGTAGACATTTACTTTTAGACCCATGACAACTAAATATATATTTTTTTAAAAAGCCAATAATAAATCACCATATGATCTAATTAACATTGTCTTCTCGAAAAAAGATAATAAAATAACACATACTTGAAGGCTATAATCTTGATCGATTCTTTATGAAAATATACCAAGAACTCATGCACTAAAGAATTGTAGGAATTGTATGTGATTCAACTTGCTATAATCTAGACCGGTTCTTCAAGGGTCGAGTCACATTCATAAGCAAGGGTATGCTCATTGTTATTTGTGTTGGCTGATTTCTTCGCAAGCCATAAGTTGGTTGGCGGATGTGGTTAGGTCATCAACAAGTTGGTTGAGATCCAATACCGTGCCTTTCTTGAGGATCAAGTTCAAGGAGATGTGTAAGCAAGTTGGAATCAGATACGTACGCTCGTATTCCAAATCACAAATTTGGTGGGTGACCGTTGGACGATAATTCATGACTCACACAAACAATTTAGTTTGGAGGTGGAGCTATCTAAATCGTCTAACAAGTTTGTTAGATTCTAAAATTTAGCAATCCTAATTGTATTCAAATAGATTTTATTTTTAGCCTACATATACCGAGTTATACTATACACAACACTAGAGTGGTCTAGCAAGTTTGGTTAGGCTTTTTAAATACCAAAATTATGGTATTAGTTGTAACTAAGTTTCTAAAGATATAATTTCTTGGTTAGTGTTTGAAAGTTAACAAATAACGTGTTTTTATTGATTTAGTAATAGATTAACTAAAACCTAACTTTAAACTCAACTTGAAATCGAAACAAAAATTAAATAATAGAAACATTAAAGAGAATTGAATACAAATTTGAGTTTTCTAGCTTCTCGATCAATGTTGTGTGACTCGGATCAAACTGGTAGATCGGACCAGGATTTGAAGGTCTAACCGGTCCGATATACCCTAATTTGTTTTGTAGCCAACGAATCGACATGTTCGTATCGGTTCGGTGATTGGACTAGGAACTGAAAACTAGATTAGACCGGATTTTTGATATTTTTATTATCATTTTGTTTTTTTTAAAATTTTAATATATTTAATTGGTAGGTCAGATAATAAATTGGAGTGTTGGACACAAGAATATTATTGAGTTATATATATA
>BJCM01062293.1:0-34020 GCA_018326385.1 Flaveria bidentis | reverse complement strand
AGCGGGATTTTTTTTATTTTTATAAATTTTTTTATTTTTTTTATGAAAGATGGAAAGTTGGGGAACATTTTTGTGTTTTTATTTTTTTTATTTTTATGTTATTTTTTTATTTATAAATTTTTTAAATATGTTTTTGTTAATTACAATTTTGTCATTGAGAACTAGTGGTTGAGATTGGTTCCTAGAGTTCTTATAAAAAAATCTAGTTCTTATTTGATCCCTCCCCTATATATATATGTGTGTGTGTGTGGGAACATTCATTTATGAATCATAAATTTGTAAACAACCACAAATAATCACTTCAACTCTTATACTATTTATTATATAAATATATAATTGTTGTATATTCCTACTTTTAAGATAAATTTATAAAAACTATGATATATTATTTATTATATAAATATATAATGGTTGTATTTCATATATGAATATTCTATAGTTTTCTAAAAGAATTAAGAAGAGGTGTGATAAATCAAATGAACGATATAAAGATAAAATCAAACCGTCATCTTTTTAGTATTATTATTTTATTGAGTTGTTATATGCATTGCTCATGTAGTTCATAATAATTCTTTACATACTTTTGGTTCTCAATAGAATGCATTTCTATATGTATATATATGCATTATGTATATAGAATGCATTATGTATTGTTTTTTAACGTTCATAACCATAGTTCATATTTCAGAACATATCATACATAGTTATGAGACAAAAAAAAATGAGTCAACATGTACCATGTACCATGGATCGGAAAGAAGACATGAGCATCAAAAATTAGATAGAACAAATGAGCAATTTTAGGTTATACGAAAAAACAAACTAGGAAAGAGGGAAAACATATGAGCGAACAACATTGTCAAAGGTTATAAATTTTAGGTTTACACTATGTAATAAAAATTTTAGATTAAGTTCTAAAACTTTACTGATGCGTCTCTTTTTTACCGTTTTAGTTGCTTAAAACGAGGTTCTATAAGCAGTAACGAAAGAAAATCAAGGAAAAGAGAGAACACATGTTAGAAAAAAATTGTCTAATTATGGGTTTACATGTAATAAAGTCTTTTATTTCTTTAAAAGAATAGGTTCTAAAAACTTGTTGATGTGTCCCTTTTTGACCGTCCTAATTACATAAAACAAGGTTCTAGATGGAGTATTTAAAAAAACAAAGAAAAGGAGAGTACATATTTGAGAAAAAATGATAATCAAAGGTTATAACTCCAGGCTTTACAATGTGTAATAAAGTCTTTCTTTAATAGACTAGGTTTTAAAACCTTATTGTTGTGTTTATTTTTCTGAAAATCATAAATAAATAAAAGAGGGTTACGCGTCTTTATATATTTTTGAGTGGCTGAGAGGTGGTTATGATCTAAGCCGGCTTTTATTACAAAAGATGAATTCTAGTTATAACAACCGAGTTCTGTAACCTTGTTATACACTTTTTTACAGGGTAAAATGAGCCCAATTTAAATAAAACAAAATAAAAACCATGTTATCTGAATAATATTTTGATTTCTTTTTTCATTTACGTAAATAATTATAAGGATTGGAACTTTGGAAGTTTAACACCAAAAGAAATCTGGCCATAGTGATTAGTATCATATGTGGTATACCTCCTGTCTTCGAAATTGTGACAAGAAACTTCAAGTTTATATCATATTTAGTAGCACGTAACTTAGTATCTTCTAGTAGTGATTTTTGTTAAGTCTTGCTTAGTGGGAGAACCTAAATGCTTTAGTAGTTCAAATATTATGATTCTCTAAAACTAGGTTTTTATTTCTGTACGTTGTGTCGGGACCTATTATGATTCCAAATATCAACAGACATATAAAAAACATGTCATGACGGCTATCACTCATACGCAAAACCCTAAGCATCCAATGTCATAAAACTTAGTGTCACTCAATGTTGTTCGCACATATTTCACTTGATTCGTCAATACACTAGAACAGTAAAACAATCACCGCCTACGACAATAAGAAAAAAATTCTTACAACATCAAAAAATACTTGATTTTGAATATAACTCTATTTTCAAAATACTTTTTATTGTAACGTTGACAAAAAGCCTAAAGAAAGGAGCATATTCAATTTGTTTTTAAGTTAACGAACAAAGTTATTACAGAAAAAATTATTTGAAAATCAAAGGGGTTGGAATCATATATTATATAGCATGAGTGTTGAAAGTGAAAAATTTTAAAAACAAAAGAAAAAATAGAAATAACACATGGGATAAAAGGCTGAACCTAACATAGTTTAGTGATTAAAGTATAAAACCTTTAAAGTTAATTACGTCATTTAGTTACTTTTTAATATAGATCTATAATTAGGTAAATCATTTGACTATATAAAATCTTAATTGATGTTAGTTATCAATTTATGTATTATAACATAGAAAAATTAATACTATTTAGTGTGGGTGTGACTGGTGCATGATTGATTTAATTAGCTCCCGTTATGCGTAAGGGTCGGGGAAGAATCAAATGGTTCGTGATCTCAAATACGTAGTCTTATTGTAAACTTCGTGAAAGAGGATTAGTCTCATGGGTTTGCTTATGATCTTAAAATCATAAAACAATAAACTTACTAGTTGCTTTAAAGATCACGTTCTTAGTACTATTTTATTTTGTATGTTAATCTATAATAATAAATGATTACATGTGGTGACAAATATCATCATCAGATTTAACCTCACAAAAACTTTTCCGTCTAAACTTTTTTTAATAAAATTTTCACAAATCATGTTATATTTCTTACTTAAAAAGTTTATTTTATTTTAACTTTTTTTGAACTACAAGTGTGAAGTTTTTATTTTTTTTAACTACCTCAATCACCACCAATCATTCTAGGGATTTTTGAATCTATGATATAAATCATTTCAAATCTTATTTAACCATTTAAACTTTATGCTCACAAATCCTTATTTTTATATAATCGATTTAAAATAAAAACGATAGAGATTTTTATATTTTTGTTTACATATTTTAATTATATATTTATAACTTTTAATCCGTGTAATACACGGGTTAATAACTTAGTTAAATATATAAATTAACAGAAGTATTTTAACAAACAGCAAAAGTTGATAATTGTCAACAAAAAACAGCAAAAGTTGATAATTGTCAGCAGAAGTTGTCTTAGTTACATAGTAATTTATAAAATGAATGTTCAAATTATTAGTTAATAATTGTTAACGAAACAATAAAGTAAAAGAAAACACATGACGTAAAGAAAGCAATAATTCATGCAGTGTTATAACAAATTTTAATCCATGTGCGACAATCGAGTATGGGATCAATGACCCAGATAACAATTAATTATCGATCTTCTATTAAATTATTGTGTTAATTAGAAGTACTTTAGGAAGTAGACATCAACAAAATTATACGATCAAGATATAACAGTATACTACAAGTTGAAGATGTATTAAATACTTTATTTACATATCACTTTGCTTTTACATTTTCAAATAAACAAAGCTTAATTATCTATTTAGTTTAAAAATGTCAATAATTAAATCAAGTCACATTACCATTTATAGACTTTATTGTTTGAAAACCCTAAACAGACAATTAAAATAATTTTTTAACAAAAAACCCTAAACAAATAATTATTTTAACAAATAAACATTTATTTTTTCATTCTTCACATTTCATTCATCTAATTTATATTTTTTAATAACTTGTGCTCATTAGGTTCTTATAAAAAACCCTAAACATATATATAGTTGTATTTATCTTTTTAGTTGAACATTCCTATATAAATTTTAAAAAAGTTGGAGTAAGCTCAAAAGATATTTTGGTCTCTTAAGTGGTTTTAACATGTATTTGGATTGACAATACTGAGGATAATAAAATTGGTAATGATAAGAAAGTTTACATAAGAAACTAATCATTTTACATAAGTAACTAATAATTAGTTATGTATGTGTATCCGATTTAATGATAAGAAAGTGTACAACATTTAATCATAGTGATACATATATGTTTGAGTATATTAAGCTATTCAAATAATGAAACATATGTATACATATATGTAGTTTATATGTGAATATGGGGTTGCTCTAGTATGTTTGGATATTGAAGATGGTCACACTTTATAAGTTAATGATTTAAATATTTTTAAATTATAGAGTTACGTAGTTGCAAATTGGCGTGTTCTCCATGTTAATGAGTTACATAATTATAAATTAATATGTTCTTTGTATTCTACTTGTTAATGAGTTATATATATGTAAATTAATGAGTTATGCATGTGCTACAAAACAAATGAGTGTCAGTAGTGGATGATTCCATCGGTGAACCATCAATAATATGAAAACCTACCATAATTATTTGTTAGAGTAATGGTGTGGGCAATAACTTATTTTTCGATGAATCAGACGAGTATTACCGAGAAATCACTAACAAAGAGTTTTATCAGTGGATTAAATAGAAGTTTTATTAGGTCGTCAAATATGATAGTTACTAATGGATCACTGTCCGTATAAGTTAATTTACATTTTTCTTGTTTTTAAGGAAAGTGCGCCGCACTGGACTAGCTTTGAGGTGATCCATTACAGACAACATGTTAGTGGTAGTGTTCTTTGTAGTAGATGGTACTTATTTATGCAATGGTAGAATTCTTTGTGTTCGTCAACCCTGATTTATCAAGGAAAGAATATTTTCACCACATTTATCAAGGAAAGATCAAAATAATTGTAATGGAGGTAAGGTTGGTATCGATTACCTTATTATCGGAACAGATCGAACCGACAACAAGGTTAGAATAAATAAGATAGATGGTCGCTTGGCATCTAATGTGGTTAATCAGTTTCATATCAGTGTTTAGGTAAATAGTGTTAGACCTTTTGAGTAGAATTTTAAGGGTTTTTTGGTGTGTCTTATACCAAGGCTCACCTTGGTATATATAGTGAAACTTAAGTAAAAACTTTCATTTCATCATAAAATCAAGAATTGAAAGATGTGAACTTATTCGATGCAACTCGGTTGATTTTAATAAATGTTTGAATTAGACAAAAATGTTGTGCTACAATGGTAAACTAGTATGCCAAAACCATTCAGCGTGCTTCACTCCCTCATCCATCTAGTGTGTCACACCATGTTTTAGCTATGGCATCCATTACGCCAAACTAGAGACACCACTTCATATGCTTCGTCATGTTGTAGTGTCATCGTTGTTCTAAGTTGTGCCTCACGCCATGTTATGCGCCACGTAGACTGACCCCTCGTGCATTCATATATACTCGTAGATCAAAAATACTAAGGCAACTTTTCTATGAGTGTGCGATGTGTAAAGTTCTTCATCGCATCATCCACATTATACGCGCACACCACAAAGCCATCAATATTGGAAATGTCATTGAGCATATTAGAATCTACTTTGGCTTGTTCTCAATACGACACATGGAGACGTATTTTGAAGAGTTGGATAAGTAATGTAAATGTGGCTTCTCAAAAGAATCAAAGACACAACAAGCATAGATTAATGATTTATTAGTTTAAGTGTATGGCCAAAATCCTTTTACGTAACCATAACACAAGATGATTATACATCTTATTAATTAGAAGTTAAAAATCTTGTAATGAATGTGTCTGAAAAAAGAATTTAAAAGATAATATTGAAACTCTAATATGAAGATTACATGTTGTTAGGTATTCATTACCATGTTATATTGTTTAAACCTATATTATTATTATTTATATTTTCGTTTGTTTTGACAAAAAAACGCATGGCAAATTATAAATATTTATTTAATATGGTTTTATGCGTGCTAGAATCTAGATAATATATACTCATTAGCCATTATACAATCTTGCATTTATATTTGTAATGATTTCAAGCAATAGGGTTCAATAGGGTTTATTATGTATATAATGTACTTAAGTATAGCATGTATTTTAGAAAAAGCGCAATGTTGGAAGGTATGATATAAAACACAACAAAAATATACACAATACAGTTAGGTGACACATGTAAATAATATAGACTACTAGTTTGATCTATATGTCGAATCAAAGGAAATAGCATCATAAAATGTATAATAATTCGTTTTTAGACTCTTCATCAACCTAAAACAAAACTACCATTATCACTAGTATGGTATTCACATGAAAACTTTGATAGGAAATCTTTCTTCCTGATTAACAACCACCCAGAATCATTTCAGCATCATACGCATAAATACATAAATTCATACCTATTTTGAAATTGTTGCATTAAACAGTATGTAACAGTAGTTTTAGAATAAACACCTTATATTCCTCTCTTAAAATTAAATGTTTTTTTATAACAAGACCAAGATTAATATCAGACAACCCGGCCACAATTAAGAATTTATTCTTGTAACGGTGCGTGATTATTATACAAGATACATAATTACATATAGCGTGTGATTGTGTGTGATTGGTATACCTTCTTCATTTAATGATTGTTTACACCCCTCGCATATAATATATCATTTTGATGGTTTTCTACATTTCACACAGAAATAAACCTTTGTATGATAACCGTATTTTATATGTGTGTGTATTATAATAACAATAACAATAAATCAATATATATATATATAATAAAAACAACAGTAGTAGTATTAATATTAACAACAAGTTTGTGAAATAAATTTAAGAAAAACTTATACCACGTTTGTAATATGAAATTGTAGATAAAAATAACCAATATGGACGTAATATAAAAGTTAAAATAAAAAAGGTCATGCCCCTTAGTCAATATATAAGGAAAAAACACGATCGAAAAGAAGGAGAAAAAGAATTATAATACTTATTCAACAACTATGTCATGTTTAAAGAATATTCTATATATATGTTGGCTAGGAAAAACAAATAAAACTACAATCATGCCCCTTAGTCAATATATACCCTCCCTATATATACCATCAAATTACTCAATATCATCACTCAATCGTTATCATTGCCGTATAAGGTTTCTTATTTCTCTTGCAACCTTCAAGATGGTGGTCTTTTCCTATGTAGGAAAGAAACTTGAACCACTTTGTAGTTGTTTATCAAGTTCGTTTAGATTCATGTGGTTCTTGGTCATTTGTTTCTACCGTTATGTTGTATGTCGCATGAACCCTTTTTTTATCGAGTTGTTCTATTTTCTCTTTGTTTCTTGTGTCGGGTTTCTTGTCCTCGATGCAACAAATCTAAGAACCACCACATTTACACCTAGTAAGCTAGATCTATTCTTCACTTCTGTTTCTGCATCTACTGTTTCTAGTATGTCTGTCATTGAAATGGAGGCTTTCTCTAACACCCAACTTGTAATTATGACAATATTGATGTTTGTTGGTGGTGAAGTTTTCACTTCTATGGTTGGACTCCTTGTGCGTGGGTTTTCTCGTCGTAGTTCTAGAAAAGAGGGAGGTAGGGTAAACGACTCCATGAGTGATCTCGGTATCCCACCAAACTTTCATGAACAACTCGAGTTAGGAACCATAGCAAACCCTGAATTTGAGAGCTCTAAATCAGATATATTCGATTTAGGTTATGCTTCGGAACCCGAGGTTGATATGGAGGAACTGAAGTACAAATCCTTAAAATTCTTGGGGCTTTTAATCTTAGGTTACTTACTTTTTGTCCAAACCTTAGGTGTTTTGTCAGTCTATGTGTACCTAAATGTCATCTCAAGTGCCAAAAATATACTTAAACAAAAGGGTCTAAAGACATTCACTTTCTCCATCTTTACCATAGTTTCCACCTTTGCTAGTTGTGGTTTTGTTCCCACAAACGAAAACATGATAGTATTTAGAAAGAGTTCTGGCCTATTATTACTTCTAATCCCTCAAGTTCTTCTAGGTAACACTTTGTTCCCTTCATTTTTGAGATTTTCCGTTTGGAGCATTGGAAAATTTAAAAAGAAAGCCGAAACTAGTTACCTCTTGAATAATGCTCAAGAAATCAAGTTCCATCATTTTCTGTCGCACATGCACTCATCATTTCTTGTGGGTACAGTGTTGTTGTTTATCCTCATACAGTTTATATTGTTTGCCTCGTTGGAGTGGCAATCTGACCCTTTAACTGGCATGAACAATTATCAAAAGTTTGTCGGCGTTATGTTTCAAACCATCAATACAAGACACACGGGTGAAACTATCATCGACCTCTCCACCATTGCCGCCGCCTCATTGGTGCTGATCGTGGTCATGATGTTAGTTACTCTTCCTTATTCTCTATCTTATAACATAGATAAAATATATCAATCAAATATTCAACCAAATCATGACCATTAAAATATATATGTGCTTTTATGAAGGTTCACATGGGGGCACGTACCTTCCCTCGGTACACTTTGTTATCGGAAATATAAATATATTTTTTCTTTCTAAATTAAAATAAACTTGAAAATAAGTTTAGGATTGAAGTTATACTTTTTTAACGGCTTTTAATATACTATTAAATTCACATAGCTTGTTTCTATATGCTTTAAACTTTAAACCCTTTGATTGAGGTTATAGTCCATGAATGAATATCTAATATTCTGGTGATAAAAGTACTTTAGGAGCTCTTATAAGATATATATATATATAACATCTATAAGAACCTTAATCATAGATTTGGATTTAATATTTGTTTTTAGTGACATAGTTTCTAGGACATACCGTAGGTTTAATTAATTATTATAATTAAATTATTGGTGACGAGGTGTTAGTTAGAATGAACGGGTCGGTTTAAGTTTTAGTCACTAAAGAAACGTTATACAAGTCAATTTTGAAATATTCATTCAAAATGGGTGATTTAAGAACGACTCTAATCATGCTCTAAATTTAAACTTCATTTTGACCCACAAAAATATTTTTTTTCTTAATAGTATTTTACTCTTACCTTTTGAAATATTTTATTGTTTTGTTTTCTACTTTTTGTATTAAAATATTTGCTATATGTTGAATAACATGGTGTCTTGACTCGTTCAGTTAACGTCTTGCCATATATAGAAATTTATTTCATTTGTTATGTTTAAAATAAAACTGAATTCAACAGAGCATTAGTATATATAAATTTAGTAAGATTAAATTAGTGTCGCTAAAAAAGATAATTTTTAGTAAAACTCGTTAAGTATTTTAAATATGTTGGATCTTTAATCTAACCCAGCTGGTTATATAAGAGAAATGATATGTTTTATATCTAAATTATTAAAAAATTTCATGTCACATGGTATGAATCTAGACAAAAACTTGCTTTTATATGTGGATTGAGATTAAAATAACTTATTGGAGTGAGGTTAAAATAACTTTTAGGGAATTAGGTTATATTTCAAAATATAAAAAAAAGGTCACCACACACCATTATTTTTTAAGATTCTAATTAGTTAACTTCGGTATTTTGGTAAATTCATAAATTTTATCATGAATAACTACACTCCACAACAGTTTAAAAACATTTCATTTGGATTGTTTCATAAAAAATAAAAGAAAAACAAAAAATAAACTCTGATTGTCACATAGGGAGAACTTGTTCAATCCTGCAATTAATTTAGCATTATGCATTTATGCTTCAAGTTTTAATCTTTCTTGTAAAAGTCGCTACAATTTAACTTTGACTTGTAGTTAAAGAGCATTTACATCTGTCATTACCTATGGATTAAAATTAAATAATTAGATAGAATAAACGTATATCACTAAACATATAATTTGGTGCTATCATTAACTTGAAACTGTCTAATGACAGGTATCTTCCTCCATATACCTCGTTTTTACCACTATTGGTGGACAAAAATGGCAAAAGAAATAGCAACCAACGAAAGAAGAAAAGCAAAAGAGTTTTGTTGGATAATATCATATTCTCACAACTCTCTTATCTTGTTATCTTCATCATCCTCATTTGCATAACAGAGATGAAAAGTTTAAAAGACGATCCCCTCAATTTCAGTGTTCTAAATATCGTTGTTGAAGTTATCAGGTAACTCAAACACCCCTACGTATTACTTTCACACTTTCTATTCTCACTTTTAGTTTACATATTATGTCCACTTGAATCCTCAACTACATAAGAAAAAATACATTTACTACATGTCATGAACTTAGCAAACCAAACCCCTGTATGTATATGTATATACATGGGATATCTATTGGACATACATACATCATATGTATGCATATATGCATGCTTAATTTAAAGATCTTGTCGTACGCAAGTATGTAACACAATTGCATACTGAAAGGTTAATGGTTGGTATGAAATCCAAATGGTTCCTCTAGCTTGTTAACGAAAAGAAGTATGTTGATTAAAAGTCAAATTAATGAATAGCGATGCAATTATTAATTTTGTCATGTTAATTATATTATCAAGTAGCAAATATATTTAAACGTTTCCAACATTTCACATGCATGAATGCAAACTTTTCATGTTATTATATTTAAACATATAATATTAAGAGGAATTTATTACTGTAAAAACTCCATTGTTTGTATTTTTTGGAATTCACATAATTAAAGATATGTAAAATCCATATTGGAATAAAGTAATAATTTTATCCATCACGTGTTGTCTTCCGGTAAAGTCATAGGTTTTATCATATTTATCCTATTAAATGATGACACAATTATGTTTGAAATAATTAAACTTTTACTTATCTAACATTTGTATTCTTATAAAAAATAATGGATTTAATTTTTCAAATTCCAGATTTAAATTACTAAATGATC
The DNA here is from genome assembly GCA_018326385.1 of Flaveria bidentis. Classification (NCBI taxonomy): domain Eukaryota; kingdom Viridiplantae; phylum Streptophyta; class Magnoliopsida; order Asterales; family Asteraceae; genus Flaveria; species Flaveria bidentis. Next base: position 23,361 of record BJCM01062293.1, on the reverse strand, counting down.
AAAATAAATTAGATATAATAATGATACAATAACATAATATTACATCCTTGTGACAAAACTCATCTATTGTATTTTGTTTGTCAACTGTGGATCTGATCTGTCATATTTTTATTGTAGTGATTTTATTTTTATGTAAAAAAGAAAAAAAAACAGTACATATATAATACACAAAATGGAAATCGAATATTCAATCTATTTTTTTGTAACGATACTATAACCATAATTATAACCATCACATAACGCATTGTCATTTTCTTCATATTATTTTAATTCAACTTAAACTCATAACCACTACTCATATAACACATTATTTATATGCCCAGTGGTTCGATACCGCTAGACATAAGATGCGTTAAATACATGAAAGAAGGAACTTCAATTCAAGATCTCTTGTGAATCTCCAAAACCATGATCAACTTACAGTTTGTGAATTTAAATAATTTTGCAGTACTTATGGAAACGTGGGGTTCACGACCGGCTACAGTTGTGCTCGTCAGCTGAAACCAGATGGCACTTGTGAAAACAAGTTGTATGGGTTTGTAGGAAAATGGAGCGACACAGGGAAACTAATTATAATAGTAGTGATGTTTTTTGGTAGGCTAAAGAAATTTAACATGAATGGAGGGAAAGCATGGAAGCTCTTGTAAATATAGTTCCTTGGTGTCAAGCATCTACACAAAGAAAAGGAACTTGTTTGATGGTTAATATGCAATGTGTAAATGAAACAATGCTTATATTTTACTTTTTATTCAAGTATTTATCTATGATATATTGATATGTTCTAATGTTTAAATGTATTATTAAATTGTAAAGTATAAATCGTTTATTCAATATATGAATGCTAAGGTTATATATGCATAATATTTGTTTTTTAAACCATATATTTTGATTTCATTAATACCAAAGAAGCAACTAAATTAAAGCGGATTAGAGAAAATAACAATAGGTCTGAGCAACTAAACGTTAAAAACGCCAAACCATTCTATCCAAGTGTGATTGATTCTTTTACAAAAGTTTGCTGATTTTTCATTTAGTTTAAATACAATAATAAGATAGAGCGTAACCATCAAATAGAGAGAAAACCTTAAGAAAAATTAGAATATTATCCCTTTTCTAGTCAGCTTCTAATATACTATTACTAACCATCTACACGTGCTATCTTTCATAATTTAAACTATCTATTTATTAGAAAATTCACAATTCATTCTTTATTTTATCTTTATAATTACATTAAAAATTACTATTTTTTCTTTCTTCTTTTTAATAAAATAATGTTTTTTGTACTTTTATCATTACATTTTCCCTCTTATCCACTCACAACCACTTTCAACAAATATATTAAAAAATTAATAAAAATAAGCATAATTTACCAAATATAAAGATGAATAGTAACATGTTCTCTATCATCCACTCACAATCACAAATAATCATTTTTTATTACATAGAGAACGTACTCACAGATTTATAGAGAACAGGTTGTGAATGCTCTTAGTTAGAAGAGTGACATGTTACTACATAATATCGTCTTATGAACTTAAATATTGTTTGATGTTTCAAACTATTATAACATGCTCCTTTTGGGTTGTTTGCTACTCCACGCCCCAAGCATGAAGTATAGCCCATTAACAGCAAGAACAGGGCAACGCAATGACCACACCATGGATCCGCCCCATGCCTCTACTCATGCCCCAAAGGGGCGGTGTTGCACGCCTTGTTATTATGCACATCACTCATACCTTACTCCTTTACAAGAGTATAACAATACCTTTGTCAGAAAACTATATTTTGTGATATCTGATCAAATTTTGAAAATTTAAGATTGACAACCTATAATCAATTTGGTGTATAAATGAGCATAGTAATTAATAAATATGAAATTTTATACGTTTTTCCAAGTCAAATTATTAAAGCTTCTAAAATTTTTGAAAAACGATCATTAACATATCAAGGATCAATATGATGGAATTAAGATCCAACATACAAACCACATATGATTTTTGTCAGAACATCCATCATGTCTATTACACATGATCCTCCTAACTATAACAAAGCAACACTTAAGTGGATCCATTTTCTAGCCCATTTATAAATGTCTAGTTGCTCCAAGTATTATTATGTCATCTCCTTGACTTAACTTTGTACCACAAAACTTTGTTAGCAATTATATATTTATTTACCAACCAATTTATGGTTTAACGTTTTTCTTTTGAATAAGATATCGATACTTAAAATGATTAGCTTAAAATAAAGTATTGTGAGAATTTAAGTAAGAACTTGTCCCACATAATAGAGTAAACAAATATTAAAGTGCTTGATAAGCTCTATGTTTTTATTGTATTCTAGCTCATACATAAAAATGTGACTGTGTGCAAAATTTGGTTCAATTGAGTTATTTGTTGTTTGATTACACTGATTCAATAATATTTGATTGAGTCAGAAGCTGACCCAGTTAGAAATTTTGATTGGATATACATCTGATTGAAACTTGATTGTTTAATCAACTAGAATCATTAACAATCTTAATCAACTACTAAATCAAAATTTGAACCACCACACCACTACCACAACCACCACCGTTACCGTACACATTCCGAGGGGGGGTCGCGCGCAGGTGGGTTTAGCCAAGGGGGTCTCGCGCAGGTGGGTTTGGCCGAGTCAACATGTTTTGATTTAGGGTCTAGGTCAGCAATGGAGACCCGGTCAACTAGCCTCGAAGCCAAAATCAAACGGGCTGACCCGCTGGCTAGGGGTGTTCAAAAATATCCGAATCCGAGAATCCGATCCGAAAATCCGAAAATTTGAATCCAAAATATCTGAATTTTATGATATCCGAAAATTCGGATAGTTATTTTCAAAAGTTTTGGATATTCGGATATCCGATTATCCGAAAACTAAAAAAAAAAATTTTATTTTTTTTGAATTTTACATATATTTTTACTTTAGATTGAGATTTTTTAGTGTATATTGTGACTTTTATGATATGAGTTGGTTTTTTATATTATTTTTATAATATTATATGCCTAATTATTGTAAAAAACTAAAAAATAAAAAAATGAATATGGACTCGGATAGTGATTTCCACTATTCGAAATTTTTGGATATCCGAAATTCGGATATCCAAAATTTCGGATATTCGATTTTGAACACTCCTACCACTGGCCAAGTCAGCGGGGTCAGTCGAAAACAAACAGCCCCTTAGAAACATCTAACTTGGAGCACTTGAAAACATCACTCTTGTGCATGCATGCGACGTGCAAACATGAACGTTAGGCCCAAACTCTCGAGCATTTGTAATCAAGTTTTGCTTTGAACAAAATGGGTCTGAGCTATTGATGTACGAATTGTCATTAACTAGAAATCATTTAAATTTATAATCACCTATTAAAATATCCAAATTTCATATTAAAAATCTCTAATACAACTTAATTTTTCATTTAATACTCCAGATACCATCTGAAAACAAAGGCACACAAGAGTGCTTGTAGTTCTATACTCGAGAGTTCTTCTCTGGTAATACAACATTGCTTTCAGAATTGTACTTCGAGAGCATTCACACTAGATTTTTTATATTTTTGTGAGTGTGTTTTTATATTTTAAAAAATTGTTATAAATGATGCAAATGTTCTCATAGACAAACTTGTTTAATATAGGTGATATAAATTTTGTTTTATGAGAATACCATTCTTCTTATTCTTTATGCTTTGTTTGTTTAGGATTTTATTTGTAATACGTTTGTAGACTAGCTTTATTTATTTATTCTTTTTCATATGGTATTCTATTTAAGAAGTATTTATATAATTTTTTTCTTTAACAAAAACAAAAAAATGTTTTTGGTTCATTTAAAACATCATTTTAAATGATTCCTAATAAATAAATTCTAAAAACATTTATAATATAATAATTTTTAATTTTTTTATGTATAAAGTGTTCTTAAAGAGTAATTTATAGAAAAATAACTCTTTTACTTTTAGCGTTAAACTTTTCATTTTTGTAACGTAACTCACAAAATTAAGTTTTTACTTTTAATCCAAATTTTTTATCTTTTGTAATTTAACCTTACAATTTTTTTTACTTTACAACTTTAACCCAAAACTTTTATTATTCGTAAATTTTTGTTTTATGTTTCTTTTTAAGTTTTGCAAGTTACATGGCACAACATACATGTGTAATTCAATATTTTTACGTTTCGTTTTAAATTTTGAGATATAACACGACACAACATGCATGTATGGTTCAACGTTTTTGTGTCTATTTTTACCTGTTTGACAGGTTCATTGTGAGTCCTAGATCGACTTAGTTAAATTTTTTTATGCTTTATGTTTCAGTCTAATTTTTTTGTATTAACACACCGTAACTTTAGTATTAACGATCAATAACAATAGTATAACATTTGTGCTATTTAGTATGTTTTTGTACCTTCGCTGCAACACGAAAAGCTTAGTTCTAAATTAATGATTCAAATGTTATCTTTTATTTATTCATTAACAGTAATAACTCCACGCAAGGTTCTCAAATATTGTTGTCAAGCTATCAAAACTCGTTATTCTCTCTTCCGAAAACTTAGTGCATGTTTGGATAAGAGAGTCTCGAACTGCTTTAGCTTCGACTTCAACTTCAACTTCAACTTCAACATCTCGATTCTTTTCGTAAGCTTTTATGCCTTTCAAAGCTTCAATTTGCTTCCTTACAGTTCAATTACATCAAAAATTATCAAACCCTAATCCCCAAATAACAAGAACAACCCTCAACTGAATCAGACATCAGTCGAGTGCTGATTCTTACCCCTTGAACAATGTATGCTTTCTGTAGTTGATTCAGATATGGAAGCTACATCGGTTCTCTCTGTAAATATTCCTATCAAAGCGAAATTGATTCCGTTTAAATCGGTTTGCACCCATAAGAAGTATACATGGTCAGCTCGAAAGGCAAGCAGTTTTTTTCTGTCAAGTTTCATACTTTTTGTGTTATTATTATTCAATCTCTAACACCCATGTCATGAAATTGAAATTATCTTAGGTAGCAACTAATAAGCCTATTTGAATCTTACAGTTTTCAGTAATATTATCTTGTCTAATAAGCTGGGATTACTACAACTTTATCTCATCTGATGCTCACAAATCAGTATTCCTGTTGACGATGAAATGTTATAAACGATACAGATTGGAGAGCAAATATATATGAAATGATGGATTTTTTATATGTTTGGAGATATTTTTTGCTCCATCATGTATATAATTAGTAATGTTCTTTAGATGCTAAAAGAGAACTGTAGCGTCTGTTCTCATTTGCTTTTAAAGATAAGGATATTTAAGGTATATGAGAAAGTTTGATTGATTTTAAAGTCTTATAATAGGAATAACTCATGATGTGGTTCTTGTTTCTCTATGAACTTTTTGCGTTTGCTTGTATGTTCCAGGACGGTAAACGATATGGGAATTTTAAGAACGTTTATGACTCCAAAGATCGTGTGTCGATTATCAAAAGTTTAAGCAGAAAGGGATTACCCCATATTGCTAATGACCTTATTCCCCGACTGCGAGCTGAGGGTTTTGTTCTCGACAGTTCTACATTGACTGCTTTAATGGCATACTATGCCAATAATGGATTTCTCACCCAGGCAGATGCATTATGGAATGAAATTATAAACAGTGCTTATAATCTTGATATTCATGAAGTTTCAAACCTAATCAATGCTTATATCAGGGCGGGGCTTTTTAACGAAGCAATCAGAATTGTACATCAAATTAGTATTAGGCATCCTCAATTACAACATCAAGTTTATGCGCATACAATATCTTGTTTCGGTAAGATTGGAGAGCTTGAGCTGATGGATAATACATTGAAGGAAATGGTCTCAAAGGGATTTCCTGTTGATTCTTCTATAGGCAATGCTTATATTGTGTATTATAGTCGTTTTGGTTCAATAGCCATGATGGAAAATGCTTACAAGCGTCTAAGAAGTTCAAGATTTTTTATTGAAAAAGATGGGATGAGGGCGGTTTCTGAAGCTTATATACGGGATAGAAAGTTTCATAATTTGGGTAACTTCCTAAGGGATGTAGGTCTTGGTAGAAGAAATGCTGGAAATCTTCTTTGGAATTTGTTACTGTTATCGTATGCTGCCAATTTCAAAATGAAGAGTTTGCAAAGAGAGTTCTTAAATATGGTGGATGCTGGATTTTATCCTGATCTCACTACTTTTAATATTCGAGCTGTGGCCTTCTCAAAGATGTCTTTGTTTTGGGATCTTCATTTAAGCCTTGACCATATGAATCATAATGGAATATTCCCGGATCTTGTCACTTATGGTTGTGTTGTTGATGCATATTTGGACAGAAGATTGGGGAGAAATTTGGATTTTGCTTTAACGAAAATGAATGTGAATGATTCCCCTATTGTTATGACCGACCCGGTTTTGTTTGAGGTGCTGGGAAAGGGGGATTTTCACTCTAGCACAGAGGCACTTTTGGAATTTAACATGCAGAAGACATGGACTTATAAGAAATTAATTGCAATATATCTTAAGAAAAAGTATCGGAGTAATCAAGTTTTCTGGAATTACTGACGGATTATGGAAGATGAGGAGTGTGCTTTTTAGTCAAACACTGAAGAATGCGATTGATGAAAGATCCTGGATGAGTCAAATGACAGAAACACACCTTCTATGTATTCCTTTGATACGTTGAGTTGTACTGCATTATGGTGATTGTGAAACATAATACATCAGTGCATCTTGCCCATGTGGGTACTGCCCCCAGACCATTTATGCACCTCGGTTAGTCTTGCACTCTTGCCTCTTCTAATCTCCATTACCTGCCAAATTTCCGACATCAAGTTACATTACATGTAGCAAATGTTGAAAGTTTGACCTTTTGAGCTGCAGAGATACTGCATTCAACTTCAATTCAATATTTTTTTTGTTAATTTTCTAAAAAGTAAAAACTTTTGGTATTTACCTTAAAACTGTAATGAAATGCTTTAGAGCTAGAGAAACTGTGTGTGTGTTAAATTTCTAATAAAACAGATATCAAATATAAACTTGAAAAGGTAGCGAGTTTGACTCAAAAAGTGAACTATTCAATATTTTTTTTGTTAATTTTCTAAAAAGTAATAACTTTTGGTATTTACCTTAAAACTGTAATGAAATGCTTTAGAGCTAGAGAAACTGTGTGTGTGTTAAATTTCTAATAAAACAGATATCAATCATAAACTTGAAAAGGTAGCGAGTTTGACTCAAAAAGTGAACTATATAATTTTCTTGGGTATGATGAAAAGCCCATCCATGGGAGTCTGGAGGATGATACTTGATCTTACTATTTATTGATCTTCAAGTGTAACCTGTGGTGCATTGGTTTACTTGTTTCCATGCAGGTTACAGTATCAAAAGGAATAAGGTCACCATTATATCTTCTATACATCAGGTGAGTCTACATCTTTTAAATATTGTTCATCTATAATTGTTTCGCGGTCTCCTCAACATGCAAACATAAATGGACATGTAGCTCATTTTTTTATCGATCCCTTTTCTGAGTATGTTCCCAAAATGCATATATGGAATGTCTTTACCATGAGTTATTGTGAATTCTATAATTAGAAACTTGGGTAGATATACCAAGGATGGAGGACTGGAGGAGAAACAAAGGCAGTATATTAGATTATGGTGAGAAACACTACAAAGAACAAAAGACCTATCTGACTTTAAAAGTCAATGTATGATCCTGATATTATATTGATTTTGGCAAGTTCATTTCATCTACTTCTATAGTACAAGTGTTATGCCAAATATTGGAAAGTAATTTTCAAGAACTTTAAAAATGGTGCCATATTATCTTTGGCCTTAAAATTACAACATGTTGCTAAATTTGGGATGGAGGTAGGTAATGAAGTAATGATTATAGCAATGTATGTGATAATCCATCCTAATTTGTGGCTTTTTCTCAAAGTAGAAACTAATTAAGTTATCAATTTAGGAAGGAAACATGTTGGTTTCAAAAAATCATAATGTCCGAATAACATCTCACCTTGTTTGGATCTTTTGATTGGTTGGGTAGGTCAAGAAAACAGTCCGCCTCTTATTTATACATCCTTGTTTCCTTTGTTTCCATCTGTTTTGTGCCTTTTCTCCTTTTTTGTTTCTTGTTAAGTTTTTTGTAGGTATTCATATGCTTTATAATTTAGGATGGTATCCTAAATATATTTGCTCAACAAGAACACTGATAAAAAGTTTGGTATGTTAGTTTTCTTTTCTTTTTATAGGATATCTGTATGCACATCAAAATTTTGTATTGTTAAGTTTGTGGTACCTACTCACTTGATTTCCATGGTCGCTTCATAATTTCATATGCAGCTTCAGCTCATTATGTTTTCTTCATGTGATCCTACTAGGTTTTATACATGTTACCATTCGTCTAACACTCATTCTGGTTCAGGTGAGTATAACAACAGAATACCTATGTATTCACCCACATTAACCTACAATGTTCTGGCGGTGTCAATGGTCCATCACTGCTTTCATGTGGCAATATGTTAGCCCATAATGTCAACGGATATGAGTTACTGCTTTTGGTAAAGATCAAGCCGTTTTTAACTTGCTCGATGTGATCAAGCTATGTTTACAACAAAACTTTTGAGTTCTCTATTAAGTACAATGTTTATATAGGTTTACAGTTACATAAATGTTGTATAAATAGATGCATATCAAGTTAAAGAACATGCTCTTCAAGTGCGTTCTATCTTCAACCGACTTGTAGAATCTTGGCCTATAATTCCAGCGCTGGAAGACTCCCAAGTGGTGTTTTACCCTTGACCTCTGCCTGCTCTGCTAGGAGCGGGACCCTAACTTAAGTCTCGCACCCTCGGTTTCTTGTCAATGTGGCAACGACAAGTATCATGCTTCACAATTCAGCAATCTCAAGAAAGTGATATCTTATATCAATGTGTTTTAGCATCACTCACACTTTACAATCCTATTCCCGTGGTATTAGTATTCCTGACAAAATTGGTTAGTTCTTACTTATTTAACCAGTTGCATACCATTATAAATCCTTAGGCCCTCAAGGCTACTTTTGAAATCATGATCTTTAACTCAAACCAGAATCATAAAAGCTGAACACATACATATGAGGATCACAGCCACATACCGAAACTTATTATGATACACCAGGATTTATAATCTCTAAACCAGATAAAATTGCATTTATCAAATCACACCATAACATGTATCACTTTAGGTGGTTAGATCATCTGAGTGTCCCGTTATTGATCGTTTGTCGGGTTCACTACTATAAGTAGACTGGAAGTCATCTTCTACACCATCCTTTTCCCTCACATCTTCAACCCTCTCCAACACCTCTTTAATATCCATCCTCTTGTAAGCATCTTTTTCACAACAACTCAACCCGATCCTCAACAATTTGATCATCTCCCCTTCGTTAATCTTATCGAACCCTGTCATGTCCTTATCAAACACTTCAACATCAAACTCCTGTTCCGCCACAGAGTTGATGAAGTCCGTAAAATCAATGTCATTTCCTTTGCTTTGATGGACAGTGTTCACAGGAATCTTCCCGGTCATGATCTCAAGGATCAAGATCCCTAGACACCATATGTCTGTCCTTTTGGACACGCGACCAAGTTGGTTGTACTCCGGTGACTTGTATGCCATCATGAGTTCACGCGTGTGTTCTGGGTTGGTTACTGGAACCAACCCATAATCAGCGAGAAGTGGCTCGTAGTTCTTGGTCAGAAGGACATTTGAAGACTTAAGGTGACCATGAGGCACAATTAGGCTTGGTAGCTTTATGTAAAGATTATGAAGCCCTCTCACTACACCTTTTATTATCTTCAACCGAGTACACCAGTCTAGGCTTTGAGCTTCATGAGACCGGTTGCCTGAGATCATCATAACATCATAAAATATGAAATTAGGGTGTTATACAAGTTTATAAAAGTATGTCATATTTAGTGACAATTTTTTGAAAACTGTAGTATGAAGTTTTTTTAGTTTTGACCCACACTAATCAAAGTAGTTTGGTACACTCATTAAGGTTTTACTCAAGCTTTTTAAGCAATATTCTTAAGAGTGGACCTGAGCGTAGAAAGTGAGTACCTTGTCGGTCAAGTTAAGTATATTTTAGCTAAGTATATGTTAGCCTCCCCTATTTGAACCGGCCGGTTGATATTGTGAACCACGGGACCGTGATAGGATCAGATTCAATTTAAAAACAAAGATTTTCTTAAAAGCTACCGATTAAACCGAAACTAATAAAAAACCGAACGACATTCTTATTCGGTTTGTAACTGCAACTGATAACCCGAAAATCGAGTCTGTGTACACATTCATTTGCCACTTAATGCTCTACCTTTAACTTGTGAATCTACAGTAAAATATAAATTTTATTCCTTTTCTGTATTAAACAATTTACGTATATATGCATAGTTTTAATTTTTTTTATGAGTTAATTTGGTTTTTGAAACCAATCTAAATAGTGAACCAATACAACGATGAGTTTGATGACTCGTCTATTATGAAAACATTTTTAACAAGAGAAAAAAAAAGTTAACAGAAAAGCTTAATCTTTACCCACTATGTTATAAGTGTTGGAGAAACACATTACAACTTAGTGACTATCACTTTCTTGTGTCACTAAGGATACTTTTTCTTACAGTGTTTCTTAGCAACATAGTAGTTTAGGTAATAAAAAAGAGTTAGGAGGGGTGCTATTATATATAAGAACATGAAGAGAAAACATACGATGTAGATGAAATGCTAAACTGATGTTCTCCACGTAATTCGAAACCAAAAGCTTCTCATCTTTCCGATAGTAGAAAGCCACAATCGGTTGTATATTCGGATGTCTCAACTTGCTTAACCTTTTCATATGCGCGAAAAACTCTTCCTTCCCAACATTATTCATCTGCTTAAACCTCTTCACCACCATCACGCTCCTACCCGCAATAGCTGTCTTATAACTGGATCCAAACATCCCACTTCCAAGTATAGCGGCAGATGCCTTCAACAAATCCGCAAGCTCAAACCTTTCCTCATCGTTCCCCAAGAAAGTCAGATTCATCGAGAGATCCGTCTTTTTTTCATTTTGAGTTGATTCTCCACCTTTCTCTTGAGTGCTAATGCTGGTTGTGGCTGCTAGAACTGTTGAACTATTGTTTAGAACTTCTGGTGGAAATGCATGGTGGTGGCGACGACTTAATATTGCTGCAGCGAAAATCACTGCTGCAACTGCTATTCCCACCACCCACGCTATCACGATGATCGTGGTGATCGAAGTAACCTTCTTTTGACATTCTCCCAATGGCGTTCCACAAAGTTCATTACCTGTTTCATGAAGGAAACAAAGTAACAAACATCAGCAAACTAACATTTTTTTTTTATTTTGTATGAGCAAATTATGGTTTTTTAAAGTTACTTTTGACAAAGATCATAGAAAATGTACAAATTGTTTTTCATAATGATCCGTATCCGGTGTGTTAATGTCGATGGATATTCACTCGTAACAAATCTATAGGACAATATATATGAATTTATAACTCGCCTGAAAATTGGCTAGCAGGAAAATGTTGAAGCCCTTCTGGGATCTGACCACGCAAATGATTGTTCGCGAAATTTGCAAGAGTCAACTTCCCTTGAACAAAGTTTGGGATTTCACCCTCGAATTCATTGCCTTGGAGCATCAACTCTTTAAGTTTAGGTAATCTGGTCAACGACGTTGGGATCTGGCCCACAAGCTTGTTATGGGCCATATCCAGCTTTTCGAGCCATTTCAGGCCCTTGAACGCGTTGGCTGGAATTTCGTTAGAAAACTTGTTGTTGGACAAAATGATCTCTTTCACCCCATCAAGCATTCCAAAATTAGGGAATGCACCTTTCAAGTTGTTGTTGTCGAAACTTATGCTCACCAATGACGGCAATCTGGATAAGATATTTGTGTTGATGTTGCCTTCAAGCGCCATCCTCTCGAGCTTTATCCCCCAAACAGTCCCATTGGTGCAAAGAACGCCTTCCCAATTGGTTCTATTGTTATCACATGGGCTCTTGGTGGCAATCCAGGTGGTTAATTTCTCGCCGTTAATAAGGGAATCCTTGAATTTAATGAGCGTTTTTGAATCCAAACCGTTTGCAAGGTGAATGATCATTGAGAGAACGAAGAGGACAAGGAGACGTCGGCTTGAATGGGCCGGCATGGAACAAGATGGAGGGAGTAGTGGTGCGCGCACATGCGAGTGCGCGCCCATTGAAGGGGCTATTGTAGAAGGCAATTGTGGCAGTTGTTGGGGTCACAAAACACTTGGGAATGAAATGAGTTTGTGTGGGCATGAAAAAATAAAGGTGTAAAGAGAGAATGAAAGACATGTTAGAGAAAAGAGAGATGAAGGGAATGTGGTATGAATAGTTTTCATTGATCTCCTGTTTTTTATGAGATTTATGCGGGCTTTAAAAGTGTTTGAATTTGTTAGAGGAATCAAAGGATGGAAATTGTTTCTATTTGTAGCACATATGCAAAGTTTACTAACCACTAAAAGTCAAGGTCTAAAAGTATTGTCATGAGTATTATCTATTATGGTTAGAGATGGGGAAAATTGGATGTGGAAACCGAAACTGGTAACACGACCCACCCAATTGTCAAAACGGTTCCAACCTGACCCAATTATAGGTTTGAGATTGATTCTTAACCATATTTAGTGAAACACGTGTCTATCCTGTAAAACCCCGAATTGACTCAATTTCAACGCGATTTACACCTAGCCATTTTCCTCACTCAAACCGATTTCAACACGAAACTAGATTTCAAACATGAAAACTCAAAAGCTCGATCGATATTTTTGTGCTTTTAGTTTTAACGTGATAGAAGAAATAGAACATGACACGAAAATATCATATTATCATAAGGTAAATCGACCTTATGTCAAACAAAATCCACATTGTAATTAATTTACAATTTTGGGTAACGATGACATTTATTATTCATTGTTTTTGTCTTGACACATAAGCCATATTGAAATTCATATATAATATAGTTATATGAGATTTAATACCAGATCAAAAAGACTAAATTGTTTCTTTATATTATATATTAGGTTAGATTCTCGTATATTACATGGGTTTAAGAAATAATAATATAAGAAATAACTTATGGTTTGAATCTCATTCGAAAGAAGTTTAAATAATATTTTATGTTCATTGCTATTTAAGAAAAAAGTAGAAGATATATTTTGTTTTATTAGGTTGATATTAATCAACTTATTAAATGATGACAAAAATAAATTTATTATGATATTGAATTACAAGAAATAAATTAGTTGCCTAATAATAAGCTAGAATGTCTAGACAAAAAAACTAATGGAGAATTACGTCATGTGTTCCTTTGAATTTATATTTATACGGAAAACAAGTGACTGAAACGAACATTGGGGATAAGATTTTGGGATTGTTGATCGAAAGGAATGACATTGTAAGCTCAGCATGTATGTTGGTTGTCAAGTATCTCGTAGAGTTGCTCGAGGTCTACGAGGGAGTCTACACAGGTACTAATTCAAATGGAGTATTTTATAATAACTAACTCACACATCCTTTAATCTACTACTAAATGAGAATGATACGTAGAACAAATGGACATCACACATTCCGAAGGGTTGGGAGAACCGTTGAACCGGACTGACATCTCAAAGATGAAGTAATCATGCAATGTGGCATGTGAAGTTCTTGGATTAGCTCCACCTCTGCAAGTAATCATACAATGGTTACTCCATTCCCAAGGGCTGGAAGGTAACTTACATCCTGATCAAGTCAACAATCTCTACATCATTGACTTAATTTTGACTTTTTAGTCTAACAGTTTACTAAACATGTGTGCTGGAGTGCAGTATCAACTCACAGAAATACTGAATCCTTCCCTGAACCGCAGAAGTTTGATCCTTCAAGATTTGATGGCAATGGGCCAGCACCATATACATTTGTACCGTTTGAAGGTGGACCTCGAATGTGCCCCGGCAAGGAGCTAGCCCGAATACAGATTCTTGTTTTCATACATCATCTGGTTAGAAAGTTTAAGTGGGAGAAAGTAGTTCCAGATGAGCAGGTTGTTGTGAATCCTTTCACTGTTCCGGCCATGGGACTTCAATCCGCCTCTATCCTCGTTAAGCTTAAAGTTGGTATCTCAACTTCAACCAAATTGTAATGCAGATGAGCAGAATGTTGTGTAATGATCGTAGCTATATCTTGTGATGCGGTCATTTGGTCTAAAATAATGTAGTACAAGTTGTATACAAAACGAATTACAAAACTAGCATTATATAAACATAAATTGATTCAAACAAGTGTATTTGAAAGATGTCTTCTTAATTCTTATAGCATCATTCATTGCAAAAATGGAGCACGCTAAGTCATTAGTTTTGGCTGAGTATTCGTGTTTGACATGGGGCTCTTAAAATAGAATTCTCAATCTCCGCCCCTAAAGTGAATGTGTCTGTCTCACAAGGTATAACTGCCGGAACATATTGCAAGAGATTGTAGAATCCGGATTTTTGGTATTTTAGTATTTGTGAAAGAGGTAGTGATATGAATAACTTAAAGAGTGCAACTCACTAATATATCTCAAATGTTTGTGTTGTAAAATTACTCTTCAAAAGAATGTAAAGGACACATAATTAACTTAAATGATAAAAATGTATATGAAATTTGGCAAATACATGAACACAAAAGTAGGAAAAATAGTTTCTTAGGTATAGCAAGAAAGATCATGTATAAATACATCAAATATCCTCCATTACTACTAATTCAGCAACACAATCCATGAAATGAAAAAGAATCCAAAAAAACATGTAGTTCATATCTGAAGAGAGAAATTACCGTCATAGATACAGATGGCGTTTTAGCTATTGTTTCTCCTTTTAGGTTTCATTTTCAAACTTTCACTTTCTTTATTATCATGTTCTTCCACACACATCAATCGGTAGTCATTGGCTGACTCATGCAGCATCTGAAACGAGCCTTGCGAACAGTGGTCATAATCTCGGTTTCAGCATGTTCAAGCATTCTGACGACCTCAGTGAAGGACGGTCTGACATCTGAATTCCCGTCCCAGCAACGTGTCATTATTTCACTGAGAACTGGAAGGCAGTCATGTGGGATGGTGGGTCGGACACCTTTATTGACAACAGCAAACGCAGCCTGGACAGCTGTCATGTTCTGGAATGGAAGCATCCCTGTGATGAGTTCCCACAGCACAATCCCGAAGCTATAAACATCTACCTTCTGTGTGTAGGGCCTATGCTGGATCATTTCCCTGCAATAGCAACCGATGTAGGGTTATTACTTCACCAGTTGGAATCTAATAGACGTGTAAAGATGAAGGACCAATAAAGCAACTGTCATTAGTTGAAACCTAATTCAGGCTCAAAAATGAGTAAACAAAAATGTCAGAATAAAATAATGCAAAAAATGCACCACAAGAGGAGGATATATAGACTTATGTTCCAATCTTAGCTTCTTCACAGGTGACCTAACTGACAATAAGCATCCATGAGACATCTAGTACGTCCCCCTTGCTCCTCACCAGCAAAGGTAGTAGCAAAGTACTTGTACAGTATTTCTAAGTTTCTTGTTTTATTATTTGACATGCAGGTACAGTTGATTGTAAATGGAAATTGTGTACCCACTCTAGTTTCTCTGTCACTACTAATGAGTAAAAATGAACTGTGTTTGTCAATCTAATATTTCCCTTATTATATGATCGATCACATGTAAGCAATCAATGATTTAACATGATTTACATTTTTAAATTAAGCTGCAGATCAGAGACTGCCTAAGCAGTACCAGGAGTCAATTGCAGCTAAGATGAAAGAGGAACTTCAAGAAAGGAAAGCAGATGTGGCAAATGGGCAGGTCATGTAATGGGTAGAAACTGGTTCAGGTCAAAATTTAAAACGGTTGTCTCAGTTCGGTTGACTCACCAGCAATTTTTGAATATTTGTAACTACTCAATATATGATAAGAAAACTTACTACTAAATAATAACTAGTTATTTTGAATAAATTAATTTAGAAGGATGCAGATTATTGAATACATTTCGGGTGACTTTCAACATGTGGACCTGGTCAGCTTGTTAGATCAAAACCTTAAATAAGTGATACTTTTAGTTGGGCCCTTTCGAGATAAACTCTCACCCAAATCAGCCATTTCAAGTTAATGGGTAACGTTGCCAAGACCCAAGAGTAGTACTAGTACAGTAGTACCCTGAAATAAAGCTTCTTGAACCAAGATAACTAGAACAAATTTAAAGCAAGTAAAGTATTTCATCAAAGACAAGATTTCTTAATGGAGGCGGTACACATAGAAGACATAACTTAATTACTATAGGTACAGTGTACAGAAATCATGTAACTAACATGCACCCACTTAACCAGAGTGACGCTATAAATATGAAGTGAATTATGCACTTCATAGTGAGCATAGGAGACACACGAAGTACATGGAAAGATATTTCTTGAAGTACAACTTATCAGCTTCCAAGCTCCCTAGTAAGAGAATAATTCATCATGGTTCACCACAAATCTGGCTCAATGAACCAGAGCACCATGATGACACCAGTATCATTGGCCTGTAGAGTCTTTGGTTACAAATTAATTGGTAAATAATTGTATGACTAGCTTTACACTCGATCAGATTTCCATGAACATCAACCACATATTGTATGACTAGTACTCAATCATACTTCCATGAACATTAACCACTCAATCTGTATGAGTTTTAAGTCGAGTTATAAGTTTTAGGGGGGCAGATTGATAAGTACTTCCTCACATTTATCTCTTTGGGGTTTACAGTTATATAAATAATATTGAGCATTTGATAATTTCAAAACTATTCAGCTTCTAAACAGCCAGAGTTACAGTTTATGGCTTAACACACCGTCAGGCGTAAGTACTTTGAGTCAACCTTGGTGTTTACAGCAATATTATTGAGCTTTCGAAACTTTCATAGTGACTACTCATAAACAAACCATCCAGCCTATGTATTTGAGTCAGCCTTGGTGTTTACGGCAACATTATTGAGCTTTCTAAACTTTCATAGTGATTACTTTTAATGGCTAACCAAAACTATCCAGCCTAAGCACTTTGAGTCAATATAGATTCTTAGAAAGAGACTTGATGGAAAAAAAAGAACACGAGAACTTTGATAGACTTGTAAAAGAGATTATAAAAGAAACTTTTTTTATAAAAATACTTTTTTTTCTTGAATTCTGTAACATAATGAGATACCAAATATATATATATATATATATATATATATATATATATATATATATAGGGAGTCCTATAATACCCTAGATGCAAGAAGAATCTAAATACCCGATTTACATGGGAACCTCTACAATATAAGCTGCACTCATGTATCTTATGTAAAAGGTTAATGGAAATCCCAAGATGCTACTTGTCATAGGAAAACAACAATTGTAAAAAAATATTACACAAAACAAAAAAAATGCAGACACTCACAAGTAACTTAAAATCACATCACCTAAAATCCAAGAAAAATGCACAGGCAAACAAGAATGAAGAATAAAGAAAACAACTTTGAAAAGCAGAATATCACACACGTCACATTGACCAGTTAAGTTAGATATGTACGGAGTGAGGGATACTATACACTACATAAATATCACTATCCACCATCAACATCTTGGTTTTAAAAAGCGTGCATAAAGTGTGATGCGCTTGATGCGCCGATGCGAGTGCATCGCAACATCTGATGTGGTGCGTCTCCATGATGTGCCCATGATGCGCCCCTGCTGCGCTGATACACGAGATGCGCCTTGATGCGTGCATTATGCACTGCTATGTTTTTTCTTCAATTTTGGACCTGCGTCGAATCTTTTCAACATGAGTATGGGTGAAACCTCTCAACATTAGAGTGAGTTGTTTCATAATTGTGTTTATGCTATATATTTACATGTGTTAAACTGTTGTTTCAATAGTCTACGAATAGTGTAATAGTCTTCATTTTGGGTTTTTATGTTAAAGTATGTTTTATGAGTGTGTTAATAATTAGTTTTTATGTTGAAGTATTAATCATACAAAAAATTGTTTTGCATATTTAAATATTAGTACTTTTTAATATCTAACGCATCGCATACGTGATGCGTGCGCATTGCGCATCACACATCGCGCATCGAGGTTTCGAACCAAAACGCGTCGGAGCACATCGCGCAATCTAAAACCAAGATCGACATGTACCAAGTCAGATTTTTTTCCATGTCCAGTTAAATTCAGTTCAAACTTCAAAGTACCACCTTAATTGATAAACAATGAAATTGATAAACCGAGCAGTGGTGCTCTAAACACCACTAGTGGTTCTCCTTGCGAAAACAGTTTTCCACTTTCCTCCTTGCCAACAACAGAAAGAGAGATTGACAGAAGAGATGGTAGGTGTGTGGTTAGTGGCTTAGTGCTCGACTCAAAGAGACATCAAGGTTAAGTGTGTGAGATGGAGAGTAATGAGAAGACTATTAGTCCATGACAGATAGAGAGAAAACTAAAAATATAATACCAACATACCCTTATATGCTTGAAAAGAAGATATTGACACATTCGATCCCTACTTCCTCCCTTAACTTCTTAGCCTAAAATTTCCAACCAGCTTATACTCTTATTGAACTAAAGTTCACACGATTATAAAAATTGATAGTTTGATAGCAATATTGTCCTATGATTGTCTAGGAAGCAAAATGGCTCTAAACTTATACCAATCCCCACATTATTTTCTATCTGGAATTACCATGTTAACGTCCATGCACCCATCTTCATAATCTTCTTCCAATTGAAATACAATTTCCAATTAGCAAGTTAAAAAATTATACACTAGTGGGCATTCTAGTTTTCAAGTTAGATAATGCTATGGGTAGTGCCATATTTTAGCAGATCTAGTTCATCTACAACCCTACTCTAAAAAAGAAAGCATGAGAAATCATATTAGACGACCAATCTCAACCTGTTACTGGATAATCTACGTAGTGAATACCCCGCACAAATATATTCCAACTTACTAAGCAAATTGTATGGACACCGGGAGTTACATAACGAAATATATGAACAAATGGAAACTCCGTCAATTTTTACAAAGAATCATTCACATCCTCAAACTAACAATAACATATAAAATGTAAACCAAGGAAGTTCGATTATCACATCGAAAAAGAAGAATACAGAAAGTAACCTTTACGAACACAAGAAATCATCAGGAACTTCATCAAGAAGTATAATATAGGTGTAACTACAAACAACAAACAAGCTAGCTAAATGACCAAATATTCCAAACCTATTTGTTTTGATGGATGGTAATTTTTTCACTGGACCCCAAAAAAGTTGCAACTTACAACCATCATGTATGTATCTAAATATCTTACAAACAACACACGGGTAAAATGACAAGTCAAACACAACTATTGTGAAAATGCATAGGTTGGACATGTCAGGGCAAAGTGATTTGGGGAGTCTGAATGGAGCGAAGTAAGAAAAAATCTTTACCATCGGTCATTATAAAATGAAAAAAAAAACGTCAAGTGACAGATTTAAACAAAACAGATATTAAGAAGCAAGGCTGTACACAAAGTCGCAAAAAGAACCATATAGCCAATAAACTGAAGTAAACTTACGGAGCCATCCAGCGGTAGGTCCCTGTCTCAGGCGTCATTCCTTCGGTCTGCACCTCGATTCGAGCAACCCCAAAGTCAGCAATCTTGATTGATTTGTCAGCAGATATTAGAAGATTATCCGACTTCAAATCCCGGTGAATTAATCCAAGTCCATGCACATATTCCATTCCCCTAGCGACATCAAGGGCCTGCTTAACTGCCAATTTCAAAGGCACTGATCTGTTCTGTCTTTTAGTCAAAAACTGCCTAACAGAACCTCCTTTAGCATATTCTGTAATAATGCACCATACCATTGGCTTTCGGCATGCACCAATGAACCGAACTATGTTTGGATGCTTTAGTGTTGCAAGCATCATAACCTCTTGTTGAAATTGTTGCTCCATGAGGTGTGCCCGGTCTAAGTCATTCTCTGGTTTTTCCAAAAGCTTTATAGCAACATCTTCACCATTGTAAGTACCTTTATAAAGCTTCCCGAATGCACCTTGTGCAAAAGCAGGTCCCATACTAAGTTTCCTCAGATCGATGGTCCACTCATCAAAATTTTCAAGTCCCTCTGTCGGGAAACAATCATCTAATAGAGCTCGAGCCAGAGCATCATCACTTAAACCTTGAGAAACTCTTACTCTGCTCACACTCTGAGCATCAATAAAACTAGTTTTTACACGTTTCAGACCTTGGTGATTTAAGATGCGAGTGTGTGAGTCATTAGACCCGACGCTACTATTGTCAAGAGACATAGCAACTGACCCGCCACCATTACTCATCTGCAAACTATTGAAGCTGTCGATAGACATATTTGACCCTTCACCAAGTTTATGGTAGAACACTTGTGACAGATCAACAAAGTTATCATTTCCATTATGTTTACCCACCATACCTGGAAACTTTGGACCCTCCAACATTTTTATCTGATAAGTTAAAAGTACCTTCAAACACTCCTTAATCCTTCATTGATAGCGAAGTGTCAAACATAAACACCTAAACCCGAATACCTGTATCAGAAACACTCCAAACAATCAGAAATCGTATTCTTTTACAATCACATACCCTTTTACAATATAAACAGTAATACATTCCGCATAAACTCTTAACATACCAAATATCTATTCATATCGAAAACACACAGTTCTCAGTCCACTTGATTCATTCATAAGCATATAATATTTTTCAACATAGCTGATCATTCAATTATCAACAAGCAATGATATAGCTTATAGCAGAGATAGTCAAGCATTTAGTGAAACAAACTTACATCTTCCACAGCAAACAAAACATCAGTGAAACCCTAATTATAATTTTCAACTAACCCTAACCCATAATCCCCAAAACAAATGATATCCATTATCCACACAATCAGTGACATGAAGCACTCCAGAGATCACTAAATCCCCAAATTGAACACAACTGAAACCAAATTTCACCCCCAATACGACCTAAAACGTAACTGAATACTCAAACAGCTCAAAACCCCATGAAAACCCGTAAAGCTTACAACTTGAACAAACCATTAAAACAAACATATAAGTGGTATGCTTAAAAACTACAAATTGATCAGTGATCCATGAGCAAAAGGGTATGTATTACCAAAGAAATGAAAGCAAAGAAACTTACAGATGATCAAAAGGGTTGGGTTGGTTTCTTGATCGATCACTTATAAAGACAGCGACTTTGATAAGAGAAGTGTAGGGAGATGATTGTAATTGAGGGAAAGATTATATTAGATTAGATTAGAGAATATTGTGAGATCAAATTGGTTATTGGGATAGTTACTGTTGTCGCCTTCGACGCTGACGAAAACACGGTGAAGGGGAGAGAGAAGAAGAACCAGTCTTCTCTCAGTTTTATCATTTTCTTCATTACTAATATTATTTTCTCTACTTTCACTTTAACAAGAAAGACCACATGACTACAATGTCTCTTGAATCGAACCTGTTTTTCTCTTTAAAGTTGTTTATTAAAAGTGAAGATGATTAATATAAAGGTTTACATTAGATGTTATTTTAAAATAACTATAATTTTTGTTTTCAATTAAACATGTGTGAATGTATTTTAAAATAACTATAATTTTTGTTTTCAATTAAACATGTGTGAATGTGTCACTATCCATAATACTTCTGTGTATGTGTGTGGGGTTCATGTTCTTGAACCAATTTGAGTCTTACGTAAGAAAAAACTATAACTTTCGAGTCATGGTCATTTTTGTTGGTCAAATTACTATAATTACTAATGATTTTTCTTAGTATTTCAAACTTAAGATTAAACTTTAAAATGTATTTTCACATATAATGATTAATGATTGTGAGGAAGAACGATTACAAACCAAGTATAGTCGATATCAAAGCCATGTTTTGCATCAATCATTATGAAATTTAGGTCTCATTCTTTCACATATAATTAAAAAGGCTTTTTGAAAAGCACTAAAAATAAAATCTATTTCGAACTCATTCATGTATATAATTAAATTACAACATGAGATTGAACAAGAAAGATTTTGTGTACATTGCAATATTCATTACAAAACTCTTATATACATATATGTGAGTGGTGATCACTACCAAACTAGTAAGAGGGAGTAAAGATGATGACTATCTAGATTAGTGAAACATAAAAAAGGTGATTAGTTTTCTTAAAGTAAGGTTATGGTGAAAAACAATAAATAAAAGAGGGACAATATAATATCTAAAAACGAAAAAAATAAGAATACGAACAATAAGCAAACCTAATGGTAGAAAATGACGTCGACAAATCTAAGAACATAACGATGGCATAAGAGGCAGAACAACATGCTATCATGATAGCACCCGCAATTGCAACGATGGGAACTATAACTGCGATGATAGAATCTTCGAATGTGATGACACGACGAAGCAAGCGAAAAAGAAGCAAAACCTATTTTACGTGTAAGTAAAATGAGTAAATAAGAAATATGATAAGGTGAAAAAAAGAAAAAAAAACTACCACACAAAGGGACATTAGGGTAAGAGGGCCAAGATCTACCAACAAAAGCAACGAAGAGATACAAAGGGAGTGAAAAGCCCAATTTTAACGGCGGAAACGTTAAGATGTGAGGGTTAACATTACCACTAAATGTAAATATCATTAGTTTTAAAGGAAAATTACAACCAGATAGTCTCAAACAATTAACCAAAACATAACATAAGTTTAATAACTTCAAATTCAAAACATGTTTTTTTATTTTCTAGGTCCAATCCTAGATGTGTCCATACTTCAATAATCAAATATCAACCTTGGGCATTTTTGTCACACCCTCAAAATCCACGTGCGGAGTTTTACCGCGAGGCGTATGAACAAACCAGGATCACAGTCAATAGTTACTCAGAACGACTCTATATGCAATAATTAAATAAAATCAACCAAGACAAACTTTAAAACTATGCGGAAACGTATTGTAAAAACAACCCAATGAAATGGAAATGTATGCTATGCCAAAACATGTGCCAACCCAAAGAGTAATATTAATCATTTAAAACAATAATGATTTCTTGAAAACCGAGTCTTAGAATGCAAGTGCAACCGTGTAGTGCTCCTATGGCAAGCGGGCTAATGACCTAAGAATAGCATACTAAAAATGTCAACACAATGGTTGGTGAGTTCAAGAGTATTATTCAAACATAAACAGTTTAATAGTAGACATATAAAAGTAGTGCATTGTAATAGATAGCTAGTCTATTCA
>BJCM01062287.1:9004-23140 GCA_018326385.1 Flaveria bidentis | reverse complement strand
ATACAAAGACATGTCAAAATACGGATGCCAGCCTCGAAATGCTCCCAGTAGCTTATGCATCCATGCCTGTAACTCCTCAGCATCAAAATAATACCTGCCAACTATCATGCATACAAAAAGTCAGCGACGCTGAGTGAGTTCTAGTTTTAAAAATAAAATACTTTACTTTCGTTAAAACCGTTCTTTACTTTATTTCAAATCATACTATACTTTACAATCGTTTGTGATCATGCATCATACGTACATACAGATAATATCATTATTATCTTCATCATTACGTTCATTAACTTCGTTCATTCAACGCATTACATTATCGTTCACTTCTCTTTCTAGATCCGGTCAGACTTTACCCTCTTCGTGGCACTCAACCACGATTACTGAGGTCAAATGACAAGGATCCTGTTTAGTATGTTATTATGATAATTCATTAACGTTCATTCATCTCTTGCTCATTACTCTTTATTACTCGAATCTTGTCTCATGCAATATCCCCGACTCATGTCCGAAGACTGACACAGCACCGGGATACGCGACAAAGATCCCATTCGAGTCAATCACAGGGATTGAACTCTATCCGAGTCTGTTGCAACACAAAGTCGCTCACCTCATTATTTCGTCTCATGCAATACTCCCGACTCATGTCCGAAGACTGATAATGTGCTGGGGCCTGATACACAAACCCCCGACTCATGTCCGAAGACTGACACAGTACCGGGGTACGCGACACGGATCTCATCATCCGTCACTTTTATCATATGCAATACCTCCGACTCATGTCTGAAGACTGATACTGTGCCGAGGTTTGTTTGTCAAAGACTAAAATTGAAAGTATACAAATATTGGGGCCAAATTGAAAAAATATATAAAAGTATTGGAAATTAAGATAAGAAAAAAGCAAAAATAAAAAACTTATAATGCATAGCTTAACAAAGTTGGTAATTAGTAATATATAATTTTTTAGATAATATGATTCGAATTACGTATAATCAACTACCTTGAGTAATAATGTAATAAAAATATTTTTTTAACTTCCGTTTTTGAAAACTTTTGTAATATTATATTTTATTTTAATTTTTTTAAATGTCAATTTAAAAAAGAGTATTCTGTATTAAAAATCATATTTATTTACTTTTAAAGAAATATTTTTTTATAATTTTAGAAAACATACAAATATATTTTTAGCATTTAGTATGATGATTAAATAGTTATATTTTTATACTAGTGGTGTGAAATGTGTGAAAAGATAACATATAATAAAGATGATTTGAAAAGATAATATGTGATAATATTTTATTTTGCTTTACTAAATTAGTATAGAAGTGTTAAATTTTAGAGGCTTGATTTATGTCGGTATCTATTGGAGGCTAGAATTCTATGGCATATTTTGAAGGCTAGATCTTTGTGTCATCTTATGAGTTTAGATTTCAATCGATATTTTTGAATGCCGGAATTAGCTGACAAATTTATACATGTGCAAAATATATTATTGGTATATTGTAGACCCCATCTTATTTTTCTATATTTCCGGCTAAATTTTACACTTTCTTTCTATAGTTTTCAGAGAATACTTTATTTTATTATATTTATTTATGGCATGGTTGTAAATTCAATCTTATTTTTTCTTTTTTTTTCATTTTACGATTGTAGTCTATACTTTATCACGCATCATACGTCTGTACGATGTCGCGGCTACGCGCGGGGAGAAAATATCTAGTACTATTACTTAATTTTAAAGGTCGGTGGAGCTGTTTTCATTCTTTATTTCCTTCGTCACCTTATACTTTATGTTGAATCTTCATTAAGATAAAGGATTATAGTTGTAATGGTTATGGGTTATGAATTTGAATTTACTCTCCTTGGTTCGAATCCAAGGGACCGTCAACTCTTTAGTTTTTTGTTTCTTTATTATCTTGATATTCCTTTTCACTCATTCCAATCAATTTTACTTTTATTGAGCAATTGTTGTTTTAGAGCTAGATTTTATATACCCCGCAACGTACTAGACATAGTATTATTTTCTATCTGTATCAAATCGTCACTGACTCAAACACTTCTTTTACTCACTTAACCACGTCAATATCACCGTGGTAACGCATGTAGGCTCTAACAAATATAAAATGTTTTCGTGCTTAAATTAATATACGATTTAAGACTATATACGTTTCCACATACGTCTATGTTTTAACATAAGTTTTGTATGAAAACACATCAAGTCAATCTAATAAGTTTTCATTTACTCTACGTTTAGACATAATTTTAGTTCGGATATGAGTCGTAACGAATGGAGATCTATGTTTTGACATAAATTTTGTTTGGAAAATAGTCGGGTCAAATATAATACGTTTTTATTCAACAATTAATTTCCAAGTCACTAACCCCACGTATTGACGAAAATTTAGTTGAGAAATGATTCAGGCCGATTGTAATCAATACTTTATCACGGCACGTACGATGTTACGTATGATGCCGTAACAACGTGCGGCGGGTAAAATATCTAGTTTGTAACAAAAATGGGATCTTAAACTAATTTTTAATGGGCTAAATGTTTTTTTTAATCATTCAGGTTTTGAGGTTAGTAAAGTTTTTATGGAGAGGTCGGTACTCATGAAAACATGGTGTCAATCACAATCGTCAATATACATACATATATATATATATATATATATATAATAGTTTTATAGGTCGATTGACCCTATCCATGTGATATCTGTATGATGTGTCTGTGATGTGTGACTAACATGTTACGTGTGTGGCTCTTAAAATTACTAATTGGAGAACTCATGGTTCAGTGGCCCATACAATTATTTCCATCACTTGAATTTGAATACGTAATTCAAGACCTCATCATATTTGAGAAAACGTTACACGTGAGACTTGAACTCAAAACATTCCCCTATTTTAATACAGTTACCTCATCTTTATGACTTGGATTAAATATCATTGTAAACTTTTAACATTACTACTGTAGGTTCATTCTTATCTTTGGTTTATGAAGTCTACATAACAACTCCTGGTGCATGTTGTTAACATTCAAATATGCTGCTACATTTTTTGTTTCTTTTCTCTCTTCCCCTCTTATCTCTCCTTTACATTATTCCCAAAATCACCAACAAAAATCAAACATCAATCCACCAGGCCCTCTTGGACTACCCTTAATCGGAAACTTGCACCAGCTCGATCAATCGAGCCTCCATACGTCGTTATGGAGGCTCACCAAACGCTACGGTCCCATCATATCCCTACGCTTTGGTTTCAACTCAGCTGTAGTTATATCGTCAGCGAGTTTAGCCAAAGAAGTCTTGAAAAACCAAGATCTTAACTTCTGTGATAGGCCGTTATTTATCGGCCAACGGAAGATAAGTTATGGTGGCATAGATATAGCTCTTTCGCCCTACGGCGAGTGTTGGAGAGAGATGAGAAAGATTTTCACCCTTCATTTGTTTAGCCCGAAAAGGGTGCAATCGTTTAGGGGTATTCGAGAAGATGAGGCCTCAAGCGCGATGAGAATAATACATAATAGCGCGCTATCGTCTAAAAAGGCGAACTTGAGTGAAATAATGAAGGATGTGACGAATAATATAATGATGAGAGTGAGTTTTGGCAAGCAGTATCAAGATGTGCAGGAAAGAGAAAAAGTTTATCGACTGCTTAGTGAAATTCAAGCGTATCTAGCGGATCTTCAGGTCGCGGATATTTGGCCTGGTGTGCCTTTTGTCGGGTTGGTTGATCGGTTGATGGGTAAGACGGATCGGCTCGAGAGATGCTTCGAACATCTTGATTCGTTGTACCAACGACTCATTGATGAACATCTCAACCGTCAAAAACATAAGTCTTGTGAAGAAGAGGATGATGATGTTATTGATGTTATGTTACAACTAGCGAAAGACAAACACTTTAACCTCAAGAACGAGCACATAAAAGCAATGCTTATGGTAATCAATATTTGCTCCTTTTATTGCCTGAATATGAGTTTATAATCGTTGATAAATATGTCACTATAACAGTGACAATAATCCATCGGTAACTAATTAAATGGTTAGAATAGCTCTTTTTCTAATAGTTATCTAATCTTCTGATTGAAAGTTATAGTTTTGTTTATAAACTTTTTATTACTTATATTTAACAAAGTGTATATAACCAAAACACATCGAAATATAGAATGATAGAAGTGAGAAAATAGTTGCACAATGAAAACAAAATTCCTGTCAAGTTTATATATTTGTCAAGCTAGAAACATAAAGCTCAATTATGTTTTCATTTATTGATTTGTAATAATTTTACAAAATATTCATTTTAAGATGCACTCATCATCTTTACTTCTGTAAGTCATAGTAAGTTACTCATCCTTATATCTATATATTTACCAAAAGTTATTATTTAATAAATTTATCTCTTATTGTCAAAAGCATTCTACATCTCATTTGTCATATCTATTCTTATTTTAATTAAATAATCATTTTTATCTCTATTTTTTCTATTTTCTCTCACTCACAAATGCTAACAAAATATATTAAAAAATAAATATGAGGGATGAATGGTGACCCTTATAGTTTCTTTAAAAGTTATAAGAGATAAAGAGGGAAATAGGACACCTGATGTGAAAATAAATTTATATAGTCTTTTTTATGTTTTTTTAATAATTTAGAGATGGATGAAGAAATAAGAAGACTCATGTAAATATTCTAGAATTAGTTGAAATTTATTGAATTATGAAAAAAATGACTAGAAAAAGTAGGCATCCTATTATTATTTTCAAATTCCATCATCAATTTTGGATTATTGTTCAAAAAAACATCACTAGAAACTTTGACGGGACCTTTTGTTCCAAACTTGATTCATGTTAACTTATAAAACGATTTTTACAGAGAAATACAAACTTTATTACGTTATGCTTATGCCGATTAGGTAACATGAGAGACAAAGAGAGACACTAATATAGACTATAAGTTATATAACCTACTTATGTATTATTATTAAAATAAAACTATAAAAGCTATAAGTGCTCTTACATATTATAATAGTTTTGTATGTAAAATTGATTATTGATCATACTGTTTATTCTACATATACTTCAAAGTATCTATATTTGATGTGGTTTTTAGTTTCCTTGCGTTATAAAATGATCATGATCTTGTTTACAATAAAAGATCAACTTTTTCCTTCGTCATTTTGTTCAATTGTCTAACTGTTTAGATGTTTTACTTTTAGGATGTACTAGTAGCCGGGACAGATACTAGCGCGGCGATCGTGATTTGGGCGATGACATTGTTGATAAGGAACCCTAAAGTGATGAAGAAAGCACAAGAAGAAGTGAGAAATATGATAGGAAAGAGCGATAAAATAGACGAGGATGATCTTTCCAAACTCACCTATTTGAAAGCTGTGATAAAAGAAACCTTGAGACTATACCCCGCGGCCCCTCTGCTAGTGCCTCGAGAAACAAGGCAAGACGCCATTGTACAAGGGTACATAATCAAGAAGAAAACCCTAGTTTATGTAAATGCATGGGCTATCGCGAGGGACCCTAAATCTTTTGAGGCCCCAGAAGAGTTCTTGCCCGAGCGGTTCTTGGGCAGTCGTGATATTGAATTCAAAGGGAATTATTTTGAGTTTATTCCGTTTGGCGCAGGTCGAAGGATATGCCCTGGAATGTCAATCGGGGTTGTCACGGTGGAACTTCTACTTGCTAATCTTCTTTATTGGTTTGATTGGGGGTTGCCTGATGGTGTGACAATAAAAGATATAGACTTTGATGCTATGCCTGGAATAACCATGCACAAAAGAAATGAACTTTGCCTTCTAGCACATGTGTATTTTTAGAATATTATTTGCAACCTATGTATTTCAAATAAAATTGTGACATGTAGACCCATGTTATTTAATCGAATACTTTTAGACAATTTTGCAAGTAGAAACCTAAGCTCTACATGTATTTAATTGATAATGAATTACTTACAATCGATGGAACCTAATTAAATGTTGTTAGTACGACATAAGCCTTGGTTCATCACTTGGGTTTGATACTGTTTATGTTACTTTGTATTTTAATCTTTGATTGATGTTAATATGAATCAATATCATATACTTTGACAGCTTTCATGCAACAAAATGTCAAGATAAGAAAAAACTCAAAAAGACACTTCACCATTCAATAATTGTCTTAGTGTCATATCAGTCTTTCCTCTATTATTATACTCACTATCTCAAATGGTGCTTGTGATTTTAGTGTTATGAAGGTGAATTTAGAATAATTAGATGTGTTTATAATCAAATGAGAAATTAAAATATAAATTGAAACAAGTTAGAAAATATGAAGTGTACGTTTGATTTAAATTATTCTGATATCTAGTAAAAGAAAGCTTAATCTCGATAGTAATACTATGTATAACTCCAAACAAACTTACTTTCGCAAAACTCGCAAGCTTTAATTGTTAAAATAATGACATGACCAGTTTTTAAAGCTATTTAATATGGTACATGATTTCATTCATTTATGTATTTCATCAATTCTCATAAATCATCTTCTTCTTTTTAGCTTTTTCTTTTTTGAACTCGCTCTTTTAAGTACCATTGAAATTAATCTTGCACATTACGATGTGTGAAATGAAGAAACAATAACATAGTTGAAACTTTATCTGACATAAAATCAAAACTATTATAGATAAAACTATTAAAAATTTAACGTGTTAAGAAAAGTTATGATAAACATAATCAGTTTATTAAAATAATAAATGTAGCTTTTTGAAAAATAAGATATACTTAAAGGGACGAAATATAACTAAAGCTAAGGATCAAAGATACAAATTTGTGAAAATCAAATTAAAAATAGAGTAAAAAAGGTGTCACCGGATTGGAACACAGGTTGTGCTCACTCACTACCAGTGTGCTTAACTACTAAGCTAACCAACATTAGTTCACAATTCTTGAGAGGTAATTGTCGGTGACGAATCTTGAACATCATCATAAGATGACGGGGTGAATGCAAATTGTTTCAGGGGGCAAACTTTATGTATTTTATAAATTTATAATATCATATCAAAATTTATACTATCAAACTGAAAACTAACACTATTGATTAGAAAAAGAAAAGGGTTGAGGCCTTTGAACCCTACCAAGCTTCGCCATTGTTAATTGTGCTATTTGTTTAGAAAAAATTGTATGACACATTCTCATTTTCAATAATAAACCAATTCAAAGTGATTGAATTTTCCGCAATGACATGTGCACTTTAAATCTAGTATTATATTCACCCTCATGAGTCATGATTGTGTTTTTCTTTCCTCTCTCTAAATAATCAAACAGATCCTATCAATATTAACAAAAATAAATTTAGTATTCGGCGTTCGAGTTTTGTAAAACACTAAAAGTAAAATGTTATTTTCGGTCCTCACGTTTTGTTAAATTTATAATTTAAATTTAAAACTTTTTTTTATTATTTTAGTCACTATAATTTATCAAATGTTATTATTTTCATCCATTTTACTAACTCCGTTTAGATTTCAATTAAATATAGGGTATTTAGTCTTTTTCAACACCCTAATTATTCAACTAAAACAAATCAATCAATTAAAATTCAATTAAAACTAAAAAAACATGAAGTGACTAGTGAAACCAGACGTTTTGATTTAAAAGTTTTGATTAACTCTAATTCATGTTATTTGATTGATGTCTGTTGTGAGATTTCAATTAATCTTCACAGTTTGTTCTAACGTGTACCTTTATTCGATTAAGGATTGCTATAGGATTGAGGTTTGTTGTTGTCAAGTTTTGTTTGATTGAGGTATGTTGTTGTCATGTTCCTATTGTCACGTTTGTTTGAACGTGACAACAACAGACCTCAATCAAACAAAATGTGACAAAAGTAGATCACAATCAAACAACGGTGCACGTTTGAACAAAACGTGAAGATCAATTAAAATTCCACAACAGACCTCAATCGAACAATATGTGTTAGAGTTAATCGAAACTTTTAAATGGAAGCGTCTTGTCTCACTAGTCGCTTCATATATTTTTTAATTTTGATTGAATATTAATTGATTAATTTGTTATAATTAGATAATTAGGGTGTTGAAAAAGACTAATATACCCTTATATTTAACGGATATCTAAACGGAGTTAATGGAGTGGATAAAATGACAACATTTACAATGAATTGAATGGCGAAAAGTTTTTAGATTGAAATAGCAAATTTAACAAAACGCCAGGGACGAAAATGACATTTTACTCAAAAAATACTGATAATCGGATTCAAACATGGACATGCAATCTAGGCTACCTTATTATATATCATTAAAATATCATAGACAAATAGTAAATGCGAGTGTCACGTGTAAGTATCATATTCATTCTTGTTAAATTTTTCTCGCTTATCTCTCCCATTAAATAACTACATTAATAATCATTAATAATATTATTTATTTATTTTTACATTATAATTCGTTTTTTAATAAATAAATAAATAAATCTTTTTATTAATATTATTTCTATAGAAATAGTTCTTTACAAAAAAAATTCTAAAAAATAAACTATTTTTACGTAATATTTTAAATGGGTTTTTCTAAAGTAATTTTTCTAAAAATAAAAATAATTAAAATAGGGAGTTATAGTAAGGATATTTTTAAAAATGAAAAAAAAATAAAACGTTATTTTGAAACAAAATATTTAATTTATCTTTGTGAAAAACAAAAAAAAATTAAAAGGTTCATATTATTGTTTTTTTACTTATAGTTATTACTAATACGTAATTTCAATTATATCATGTCTTAGTATATCGTTTTATAATTAATAATTTTTATTTTATTTGTTCAACTCGTGTAATACACGGTTTAATAAAGCTAGTGAAGTTATATTTATAAATTATCATAATTTTTATACAAAGTTAAAGATAGATGTAGAATTTTTAGCATGAAAAATAACTCTTATCATATTTAATAGGCATGAAGTTATTAAAAAAAGTAAAGATTTTGAACATAAAGGAAGCGTTAGTTTTTCTTATAAAAGTTATTTCTAGTCTCTTTTGCCTGCGTCGTGCAAACCACATGCAAACCTAAAATTTATTTTTTGGAAGAAAATAAAAAAGTCATTCAAACTTCTTTTGATGTAGACATTATTTTCCTAATTCTTATATATTTCTATCTCTTCTTCACACCCTCCCCCCGACCCAAAACATAACTCCACATCCCTTCCTCCATTAACACAACTCCACCTCCATACACCTCTATTCGTCTGTCACCCACCTCCCGTCACCTGCTACCACCTTCCGTCCTCACCTCCAGTAGATCTGTCAGCCCTCACCTCTAGCAAACCCATTGGCCCTCACTTGCAATAGACATGTCGCCCCATCGAATCAGCTGCGATTGCTCTGTCGCTGCCACTGCGTTCGTTCATTTCCTCGTCAATTCATTTTCAGCAATCTGCGATGGTTAAAAATAAAAAAGTTTTCTTATTACAAACTACAGAAGTTAGATTCACCTCTTCTACTACAGACGGTATATATTTTACATTTGAAAATACAAAATACACCAAAGTGTGAATATATATAATGATAAACATAAATATCCATAGACAAAATTTATGGAGGGGCGTCTACATACAATGAAAGAGATGACAAAAACGTCACGTGATATTTTATCAACACTAAAAGAACATAATAAAATAATGTTTTTGAATTAACTTCATACCATATACATTGCACACAACAAGATCACATTACCAACCGACTGAAAAATCCCAATGTCTATCCTTATATCATTCGTGTAACATAATATTTCTATTTTAATAAAAAAAATAATTAGGGTGATACGTTTCAGCATTATAATTATCATCATCAATATTTTTCCGCGTATCTCCCCTATTAAATAATCACCTTAATTACTAATAACATTATTTTTATATTTTTAATATTTAATAAATGAATAAAGAAATCTATTTATTAAGGTTATTTCTAAATGATTTGATATTTTTAAAAAGTCAGTTTCTTTAAAAACAAAAAATAATCAAATTTGAGCGTTGTAATAAGAAAATTTTTAAAAATGACATCTTTATACGGTTTGTTTTAGAAAAAAATGTTTATTTTTTTAAATTTAAAAATAAAATTTTAAAAAGTTTATATCACTTTTTATTATTTATATTCATTTCTTATACGTAATTTCAATAATATTATATCTTACAATATCATTTTATAATTAATAAATGTATTATATTAATATTTTATTTATTCAATCCGTGTAATACACGACTTTACTAAAGTCAATGGTTATATATTTGAAATGTACATAGATGATCTATCAAATGAGTTGAAAATGTATTCTTCATTCATCCAACATCACTAGATAATGTTCCTTCTTATGGAATGTGTGATCATTATGTTTTTTAATGGGTATGTTTTAGAAACATGCTAATTGATTTATAGTTTACATTTTATTCAATCAGATGTTTTAATGATTCAACATAATGAAACAGCCACTTAACATATTAAGTTAAAAAAGGCACTTATGTCTTGTAAATATTAGTCGGGACAAATTTATTGGTTGTAGTGATCACATTGTGTCGTTGCAACTTACAATATTTATAGACATCTTGGACAAAAGCAAAGTTGTTTTTATACATGAACATAAGTTACCACGCTTAAATATTACGAGGTAATGTTTCTATAGTAACTTTAGATATAATAATAAAAATTTTAAGTGTTTACACGACATTGAGTCAAGCTCTTCAACTTGATAGAATTTGTACTTTCCGATGATTGTGTCTACTATCATAGTATTTGAAAGCATGTTAGTTTATTTCATTAAATTTGACTAAACAACTTTGAAGAAAACTTGATTTATGATCATGGTATGTAAAAGATTCAAACGTACATAAAACCCTAATTACATTGTAGTTGCACCCCTCGATCGGACATTAATGTCTCATACATCATAATCTGATGATCGATTTGGTGTTCTCCCCTAAAGCCCTAGGCTCCGATCACCTTAATCGACGATACGATTGCTACAGAAACCCTCTGCCCACTCGCAATTGCAGCCCGCTGTCATTGTCTCATACGATGATCAACATCTGCTAGCGCTAGTTATGATAATAATTTGTGACGGTTAATTAAAAATGTTCACAAAATCTATTATATCTGGTCCAAATCTAGGACAATTAAAGGAACATAAAGAAGAGAGTTAATCTCGGTTTCGTTCCTGAGTTTTGCAAATTGTCTCCACTTGAGTACTAACGTTTATTTGTCTTCATTATTGGTCTGAGTTTTGCAAATCGTTTCTATTTTCATCCTTTTGACTAACGGTGTTAACATTTTCTGTTACATATATTAAAAAAGACCAAAATACCAAACATCAGTCTCTCATTTTTCAATTTTTATCCCACTCTCCCTCTTTCATTTTTCTCCACAGTAGCACACACCACCGCTACCCCACACCACCGCTACCCCACACCACATACCACCGCCACCACACACCACCACCGCCACCACACACCACCACCGCCACACACCACCCTCACCACACATTGTTAGATTTTCTGTTAGATTTTTAAGTATTGTTTTTATTTTTGGTTGATTGATAATCAACATGTGAGTAGTATAATACAACCCTATCGACCACTTAAAAGCTCAAAGCACAAGGGATTTCACTACATAGTCACAACATAACACGCAGAAAAAAAAAGGTTTAGCATACTTAATTTGTTCTTTTGCACATCGACACTTCTTAGCCTTTTTAATAAAACTGAAGTTGCATCTTCCAGTCATTTTATTTTTTTCGGCTGTTATCTCTACGCGGCATAATATAAATATAGCAAATAAACTAGAGAATGGTGGCTAAACATCGTGTTCAATAACCATAATTACCATAGTTGGTGCGTTTTTGGCATTTTATGTTATCATATTCATACCTTCTTTCTATTGTTAAGTTCATAAGGTATACAATTTGCATTTTCATCGCTGTTTGAAGTGCATTTTTTTACATTGGAGGATGAGACTCAAAGGAATCGCTTTAGTGGAGAACTTTTACCTTACGAAAAGAGGATGATACAAACAATTACAAAAATGCTTCTTCTATTCTTTCCTTTAACACCTCTCTATATTTCAACAAAGCTAATCTATAAATACTAATAAAATAAGGTTTTTTTTGTTATTTGTAATCTTTTTAAATCATTTTTTTTATACTTTTCATTTTTCTAGACATTCTCAATTTATTTTTCCTCTAAAAAGTTATTAAAGTAATTTAAATATTCAAACAATTTCTCTCTCTTCATAAAAATTAATTTGGTCAATTGATAAATTTTTCTTTCTCATCTACATTTTTTTTAAATCAAACTATGTTTTTTAAAATAAATTTTATTAAAAAATTAATATTCATATATTTTCTGAAACATTGAACATTTTGAAACAAAATATTTTAAAATCAGTCTTTTTTTAAAACAATTATAAAAATATGGAATTTTCTAAAAGTAGTTTTATTAACAAATAGATAATTAGATACTTGAGTTTTTAATAAACAAGTTTTTTATAAAAAATAATTTTTTATAAGAAAATCTTAAAACAAATATTTAAAAGTAAAATTATTTAGATAAGAGAGTTAAAAATAGTATAATTATTTTATTTCTTGAACAAGTACGTATATATAATTTTATTCATATCTTATATTAAAATATCGTACTGTAACTTTTCGTGTTTATTACCAACTATAACATGTTTAATAAATTAGTTTCTAGACTATCTATTTATCTATATAACTATATATCTATAACCTATTTATTGTTTATTTATTTGAAAAAGTTATTCATATGGAATTATAATCATATTTTATCTTCAAACATGATTTTATAATTCATAAATCTTTATTACTAATTATTTATTATTTTACTAGGTTAGTACCCCGTGTAGTACACGGGTTGAATAAATAAAATATTAAATAGTTTTTAAATAAATTATTTCAAAACAAATTGTTTTTTAAGTGTCATTTGTAATAATTTATTTATTATAACTTTGAAATTTAATTACTTTTGTTTCATAACATTTTATTTTTAAAACCCATAGGTTTTAAAATATATTGTGTTTTTCAAAAGTCTGATATTTTTTTGAAAAAAATTCTTATTTATAAAAAAAATTTCTTTACAAATTGGATTTGTAGAAAGATCTATTTTAAAAATATATATATTTGTAATATGAAAATAATTAAATAATATCATTTGTAGTTAATTTAATATTTATTAGAAGAGATAAACTGAAAAATAAAACTTAGTAGCTCTATAATTATGATAAATGGTATACAAAAATCTTTTTTATTAGTATTGATAGATTGATAGATAATTAGATCAATTAATTGTACGTTTGAAAATCGATTTTGGTGAGTCAAAAATTTCATAAAATAAAAATCCACTTAATCAAAGGAATTTTAATTAGAAAGCATTGTAATTTCTAAAGAAATATAGAGATAGTAGTGATTGCAAGTTGACAAAAATAGGTTATATATAATTTAATGTATAATCAATAACTTATATACTAATATTAGAAAGTATATAATCCTTAAATATTTGATATTTTGATAATCTGATAAATATATAATTGGATCAATTAATTATATAGTAAGAAATCAAAATTGGTGATTAAAAATTTTCATAAATAAAAATCCACTAAATTAACTGAGTTTATTTTAGAAAGCAATACAGAAACAAATGAAAATTTATAGATTATTAAGCCATAATACTAAATGTTAAATGGAATTTGAGGAATAATACCGTAGAAGTTGAATTAATATATGGTTAGATGAAATTTTTATGACATAATATAAAAGGTTAAATGAAAACCGTAATTTGTAATTTAAATCAGTATGTAAGTATGGTAATATATTTAAATAAAATGTTGAAACTATGGTAAGTATTTAATATATTAAAAACCTAAAAATAAAGATGGTCTAAGAGTGTGTCACGTGTCAGATTGGTGATTTAAGAGATTGACACTTAGTTTTAAAATCTTGTTTTATTAGAGTCTATAGATTTATTCAACCCATGTAATACACAGGATATTAACCTAGTATACATTCAAACTACGTTTATGCTACCAATATAGTACATTAAAATCTATCACTTAAGTAACAAGTTGAAAACAAACACAAAAACAATATCAATCTA
>BJCM01062286.1:0-10349 GCA_018326385.1 Flaveria bidentis | reverse complement strand
AAACATACATAAACCTTGTAAAACCATTTTAATACATTTTCAGCCCCCAAAGATGTTCAAAACAGGTAGAAACTGGGGTCTAGAACTCACCTTGACAACTCTTCGGGCAAGACTTCTTCAAACCCGACTGTAGGGAGTTTGAACACCTAAACCCAACAAAACACACACACAACCGAACATACAACATACATAAGCACATAACCGAAGCAAGAACTCAACAAAAACACATAAACCCTCGAATTTCTACCTTGAAGTCTGGCCTTTTTCTTGTTCTTCTTCAAAGACCCGAATGTTCTCCTCTTTCTCTCTCTAAAACCGTAAGAAAAGATTGTGATGGGAGAGTGGGCGGCCATGCCCACCTTTTACACCAAATTTTTTGTACTTTTTTGTCTTTTTGACACTTTTAACCCTTCAACTTGGGTTAAATTTGTATTTGCTACCTTTATCATTCCTTTATTGTCTCTTTTTTTTAAAAAAAATATCCGGGTGTTACAAAATATCACGTATTTGTGTAAAAATTATCAAGTAGTGTTGGAATTATCATGTAAGGTGGTGCAATTATCACACAATAATGATAAAATCAGTGGCGAGATTATCACGCAAGAAGAACAATAATTACGCAAAAACTTTGCATACATTGAACAGTTAATGTACTTTGTGTGTGTGTATATATATGGGGATTATAATGGAAAAACATATTATAATTGAAAATCATAAAAACTAACATCTGATCATCATCGATCACATTTAATGAACGGATATCAATAGTGACATGATTGTAATCATTGTGAATTTTATAAAATAAGTTTTTAATACAAAATGACACTTTAGTCAAAACAAAAAAAATCATTTAACTTTCCATAAGTTTTGTCTCTCACTCCTCTCTTCAAATCCACTACTATCTTAACTTTTATTTCTCTCTCATCTCTTTGATTCACTTATCTCGCATAACAACTAAAGATGTTACAAATACGGTTTTAAAAAATTACTTCTACATTCTATAAACATGTTACACATGAATATATATGTAATTATAGGTATGCAACTCATAAATATAATAGTTACATACACATAACTTTGTGTGTGTATAGAGGATGGTTCAAATAAATATTATTTTTTATAAGAACTCTAGAAACCAAAAGTCACTCATTTTTTATCATATGCAAATCACATGTTATTTTCTCTCTTTTTCCAAAACGTTCATAACTTTTTTTACGATATCATTTTTTTAAAAAAATTCACCACAAAATTCAGTATTTTTTAATCTTTTTAACGCCTACCATTTTGTATATTCCTTTGTTTTGCCAATTTTGTTAATATATTTTTTGTTTTTCTTATTTGATTTGTATCTTCGCGGACAACACACAACTTAGTTAAGTGTTTATATTTTATAATTCGGTGTTCTGCATATTATATTACAGGAATTCTCATGGTTTTTTTGTGAATATTGAATCGTTTTACACGGGCTCAAACCTTCTGGTATGGTGTCTAACCTCCCCATTTATTTTCTTTCATATTGTCCTTTGATTGTTTTGAATCGTTGTATGTGGTTATTTTATATCATGTTCAATAAGATTTATTTTTGTTCGTTTAGATTTTTATACCACATATCTATTTTTATGGATGATATATTTTGTTTAATATTTTTTTAATCTTAAAGAACCTTAGACATTAATTTAAAATATAAAAAAAATACAAACGGTTATCTTCTTATTTAAACATTTAACTTATTATTTTTTATACATCTTAAGATTATTTACTCTATATTTTTTCCTTAATTACTGACTACTTATTATGAATATTATATTCGATTAAAATTAATACTAACAATCCAAAATGATATTTAAATATCTTTCCATATTTATGTATATTTTATTTTTAGAACTGTACATATTTTCTATAATTTATAAAATATAACTGATTTCAGTCATCATTATATAACCAAATATAACTAAAAGTATATTAGGAAAATTTACAAAAGATTAGAATAATTTTTTTCAAATAAATATATTCATTCAAATCATGCTTAAAATAAGTTATATTAGCTAAAGTAATTATTATAAGAGAATCAACGATATTCTTGCAAATCATTCTTAGCATATGAAATATACCTGCAAATCATTCTTAAAT
This sequence comes from Flaveria bidentis, assembly GCA_018326385.1. Classification (NCBI taxonomy): domain Eukaryota; kingdom Viridiplantae; phylum Streptophyta; class Magnoliopsida; order Asterales; family Asteraceae; genus Flaveria; species Flaveria bidentis. Next base: position 8,219 of record BJCM01062286.1, on the reverse strand, counting down.
TAGTTTATAATTTTTAACTAATCTTTAAAATTCAAATCGTATGACATATATAAACTAAATTTATTAGAATAATTGGATACTTTTAGTAGAGGATTCGTGTTAGATTTTTATAGTAAATTATTGGCTAAATTAATCATAGACTATACTAAAGTATATTATTTCCCTAAATTAGTAAATATTTTTCTTATATATGTATTAATACTACATCATCAAATTCCATATCATTGCTAACCATTTTTCAATAGGACACTTCCATTTTATCTCCTGTAATAGTACTATTATGGCATCAAACATTGTTCAAATTTCCCGATAATGTTAATATTTAAAACATTTTATTATAATTTCATACTTATCATGCATCATACATTTACATTATTCTTAATAAGCAGGTCAGTATCGGCAACTGAGGTTACTTTGTTGAAGGATTTAGATATAGCACAGCGTGATTACACTATCAAGGTTCGCATAATTCGGCTTTCGAAAAGGCCAAAGTATAACAACCCATCAGATTGATACTCTATTGAGTTTATAATTGTGGACGAGGAGGTTAGATCAACTTATAATTTTATACTTTGTTCATATGACATTTTAAAAAAAACATACCTTTACTTGCAGTCTATATTTATATATAAATATTTTAGCTTCTTTCGTTTAAGGGTACAATAATGCAAGGTAACATTTTGAAGAAGTGGTTTCCTAAGTTCAACATTTTATGTTTACTTCTTTCTCAATTTGAATAATTTATCATTTTAATTCAGGTTGTTATTTAATTCGCAAACCTGAAATTGCTCTAAATGAAACCAAGTACCGTTACGTTAAAAATAGAAAAAAAATTAGAATCCAGCCAGACACTGAAGTAAAAATCTGTCATGACTTCTCTGGCTCGGAATACGGTTTCTCTTTTACATCATTTGAGCGGATTGTTGAAAAAACCTTGCCAAACGAACAACCACTAGGTAAAAACGATTAACATTGTATCATATATTTTAATTAAAATTAAAATTTATATTTTTTGATAGGTTTTCCTAAATAATTTTTATACAATGAAATGTAGATGTCATCGGTTTTGTTGCTGAGGTTGGAGAACTTAAAAGTTATACAACCAAGAAGGAGAAGCCGAGCAAAAAAAATAACATCACAATTCAAAATCTACAGTTTGCATTTTCTTTTAAAAATATGATTATTCTCAAATTTATAACATTTAATTACCTTGTGTTATTGATTTTTTATGTTAATTTTTTTCTTTAACAGGATGAGAAAGATTTATCTTTCACTATAAGATAAATGAAAAATTGCTTTCAATTTTTTCGGGTGAAGAAATGGAATATCTTAGTTCTGATTCTATATGTCAAACAAAAATAATGAATTCTAATTTAGATGAAAGTTTATATTCTCCAGATATACTCAATGGTATAAAACTTGCGGATTGCCCAATCACAGGTTAGTGTTAAAGGTCGGTGTTCCAGTCATGCTTCTTAGAAATATTGATAAAAAAGTGGCTTATGTAATGGAACACGTTTACAAGTCGTATCATTATAAAAACGTGTTATAGAAGCAGAGGTTATATCTGTGAGTAACATTGGAGAACGTACTTTATCCCTAGAATTTCATTGATACCAACTGACAAGAGACTACCTTTTAAGTTTCAATGAAGACAATTTCCTTTAACTGTTTGTTTTGTCATGACAATAAATAAGAGCCAGGGTCAATATTTATCAAGAGTTGGTTTGTTTTTAAAACAAACAGTTTTCACACATGGTCAGCTTTACGTCGCATTGTCACGAGTTACGAGAAAAGATGAATTAAAGATGGTTATATTAGACGAGAATGGTGAGACTACAAATAAAACGTCAAATGTTGTGCATAAGGAGGTTTTTAGAGATTTGTATTATATTTCGTCCAATGTATTAAAGTTTTTTACGTATCACGTTATAAGCTAATATATTTTATTACCCGTTATATTCTTTTTACATTGTTGTCTTATATTATCTTGCATAAAAAACTTTTTATTATATTAACATGCATAAATCACTTATTATTATTTACATGAAATGTAAGTTTTTCCAACCCGTGTAACACACGGGTGGTTAGGCTAGTATAAAATAATCTAAAAGTTATGAAATTTGAAATCTTTCCGACCCATTAGGAAAAAAAAGAAAAAAATAGAATGCCTTCACAAACAAAGTCTTGTGTAGTTGTAATCAATCACAATATCAATAATATTAATATTAGCATAATATTTGATATAATTAAATCAATTGCTTAATTTAAACATACCATTTAATTGTAAACTTAAATACACCAACTAATTTGGAACATTTGTTGAAACGTAATAGCAAAACGTAAGTCGATTAAAAAATTAAATATCAAACATCTAAAACCGAACATTTATACTGTATCTTATTTATAACTCACCTTCTCCATTAAAATAAATAAATAAGTAGAATAACTATAAAAATGATACTTTTTAAGAAAAATAAAAAAAACCAATTAACAATTAACAAATGCTTAAACCAGACAATTAAATCGTCAAAATTTAAAAGTTAACACAATCTATATCTCTAACAAATAAGTAACTCTATACATCTCATGCCATAATCCTAGCTAGGACCGTAAACGAGCTGAGTTAGGATGGGTTCGAGCTCAAGCACGAAGCTTATCGAGCTGAGCCGAGCCGACTCGAAAATTTTAATGAGCTCAAAACACCGGCTCGAGTTCGGCTCGTGAAAAGCTCGAGCCGGCTCGATTTAAATTTTTATTTTTTTCACATTAATTTATATGAAAACACAAAATATATATATATTAGGGCTTTTACATTTTGTTGGATATTTCATACTTTGGAGAACAAAGATCATTATTTTGAATATAAACAATTTATTATCAAGTTAATTTTTTTAAACAAAATATTTAAATGTTTCTAAGAAGAATCAATTTTTATTTAAAAAATCTTTTTTAAAATCCCAATAAAAATAATAATCATAATAATAGTAATAATAATAATAATAATAATAATTATTATTATTATACTATATATATATATATAAATAAATACACATACATATATATTATATGCACCGAGTTACGAGCTGAGCCACAAGCCGAGCTTGAATCAAGCTAACTCTAGCTCGAGTACGGCATATTTAGAATTCGAGTTATATTTGAGCGAATTTCAAACAATATTCAAGCCATAAACTTTTTGTGCAGCTCTAATCCTAACTCACCAAAAGTTTTCTCTCCCTTATTTTTATATTTGTCGTGTCACAATCATAATTCTCAAACATTTTTTTTTTGTTGTTTTACCTTTTTTATCAATATTAGTTATTATTAACTAAAATAAATTTGAATAATTACTTAAAATATATAATATTATTTTATAATTTAAAACGTGTAATAGCAGAGTTTTAACATGGTAAGTAAATAATAAATAATTAAGGATAGAGTTGATGATTCGACTCGGATGCTTAGAGGATGCCATTATGCTGCGCCGTTAATCATTTAAAAAAAACAAAATAAGAAACCGTCTCTTACACCTTTAGATTTATGTGTGTATATATATATATACACACACACACACAAAAACTTCACAAATTATCTGAAGAGAGAGAGAGAGAGAGAGAGAAAGAAACAATTAGAACAAGAGAGAGATGAAACAGATGATGAACAGCGGGAAAAGCTTGCATTAGAATTGTGTTTTCAATCACAATCATCATCATATAGCATCGAAACTGTTGAATCTAGCAGAAACATTTGTTGTTCGGTGATAAAAGTCTGTGAATCTGCGACGGTGATGGTGATGGAAAGCAACGAGAGTTGTAGTAGCAGAAGCATGGAGTCGTCGCCGTCGCGCACGGTGGCGAACAGCAGCAGCGGCCACCGGCATCAGATGAAGAAGCTTGAGGTTTATAATGAGGTGCTTAACCGACTCAAGGACTCTAATAACGAAGAAGTTAATGAACCTGGATTTGAGGATGAACTCTTGGCTCACTTCAATCGGTTACCGACTAGGTATACACGTGATAAACCTTTACCCTTGCTCAATTCGGTTGCATCATGTTGTATGAATCTGATAGTTATCAGATGCGTTATTTTGTGTTCGTGTGTGTAATTCTGGTGTGTGGAATGTAGGTTTGATATTTCTTAATGTGCGATTGGTTGAATCAGCTTTGAGTTTTCTTCGTTTTTGATCTGAATAACTTGTTTTTACGCCGAATGATCTCCTTCGTTTTGTTTAGACTTTTGATTTGCTGGTTTACTAAATAGAATTGTTCACTTCGACATTATTCTACTCCATCTCGTCCGTAGATGTCAACTATTGACTTAGTATGTGTAAGATGATATTTTCTCCCCCTCGTTTAGATCGATCTTTTAGGTTAAAAAATTATTGAATAATTGATAAATCCAATAAAAATAATTTTAATAACAAATTAACAGGATTTTAGCAGCGTCAGTAAAATATGAGGGCCAAATTGGAGATTGAAATTTTATTAGTTTGAATTTTTCGTCATAGAAGTAGACACCTCAGATATTATCTTTTTTCGTTTGTGCATTTTGCATAGAGATAAAAAAAATCAATGTTAATGGATGTTGCAGCATCTCTCCCACCTCAGGCAACGCAAGGAATTGCCTTATCCACTATAATCATATGCTGCATGGAGTGTGAAACTTGATTCAGAGATTTGTTGCATAAAGCTGATCATTAAACAAAATTTTGTTATCGGCAATTTTGATTACTAATTTTCGGTTTTATTATTCTTTGTTCAGATCTGGGATAAAAATGTCATATCATATGGTATCTAAGTTCTGTGTACCATCCTTCTCAAATAAGCACACACAAACTACAATAATTGGATAAATGTAGTCACAGTTTGATCTTATTTGTTGTATTGAAGGTATGCACTTGATGTAAATGTGGAACGGGCTGAAGATGTACTCATGCACAAACGGTTACTGCATCTAGCACATGATCCTGCTAATAGGCCTGCATTTGAGGTCCGGCTAGTACAGGTTAGCTCTACAAGACTACAAATCCAACAAAGTTTTATTGGGTAATTAGCAGCTTCCATTGATTGATGTCTTTCACCTATGTATTTACCATGGCCATGGTTGAGCTGGTTTGGCCTTGCTTAAAATCACCTAGTGGTCCTTTAAAACTTTAAACTACCATCCTCCTGGTGGAATTCATGTTAAACCCAACCATTGTTTATATGTAGGTTTCTACAACCACAGATGGCAGCTCTGATGACTTGGTTTATACAAGCTCTCCTAGACAGCAACCTGCCAAGAGGTAAATATCAATTGAGAATAAGCAACAATTTTGTTTCTTTAGCTCATCAAATTCAATGAGGTTGGAACTACAGTTCTTGTGCTACCTGCCTGCTGTCAGTCCATTACTAATGGTCCCTTAGGTTATTACTAATCAGTTTTATTCGTTTCTTTACCGTTTCTTGTGTGAGTATTTAACTTAAGAATCTTATGACAGCATTCATCCACCACCTGCATTTGGGTCATCTCCTAATCTTGAAGCCCTTGCACTTGAAGCAAACGAGTCTCAAGTTCGAAATGGGGATAGTGATGTAAACAGCTATTCAGCTCTTCCCAGGTGTCTCTTTAAGAATCACTCTAATGTCTTGCATTAGCATGCAGTAAATTTACTTGAGAATCACTTTTAAACTTTTCACATTGGCATATTGCACTAGTTTCTTCAGAAGCCTTGCATATTTATATATTATAAGCTAAATGCATTTTCTCTCCACTACATATTTTTTGTTGACACTCTTTTTTGTCATTAACTCTTACACAGGCCTATGCATGAGATTACGTTTTCAACAGATGACAAACCAAAGCTTCTTAGTCAGGTGCTTATCTATTTCTTATAAAACAAATGCCACGGAGGAGGGATTTACATCTTTATGAACATTCTATTGAATAACTTTTGGCAGCTCTCAAATACTAACATGTTCAAAAATTTCCAGTTGACAGCCTTGCTGGCTGAAGTTGGACTGAACATCCAAGAAGCACATGCTTTTTCCACAGTGGATCGCTACTCATTAGATGTCTTTGTTGTTGATGGTTGGCCATATGAGGTATTTTCTTAAACTTCTAAACTTATGTCAGAAAGAAATTTAGTTGAGTTTACTTGTTTTCAACAGTCAGTGAACGCCTATTGCCTGCTCCTCTACTGTTTATTAGTTTGACCGTCTTTCAGACTGAAAATGGTTGCACTTATTTTCAGGAAACCGAGAGACTAAGAACTGCACTGGAAAGAGAACTTCTTAAGCTTGAGGTATGTACCCGCTAATAAAGATTTTAGTTAATTATCGACTATGGCTAGTTAATGACTGTATGTTACATGTACTTTTGCCACTAATGGAATTTGGTTTCACTATATATGGCCACTCTTCCGTGCAGAAACAGTCTTGGCCGAATCAGAGTTCATCAACTCCTTTAAGTGAGCTGGACCAATCAAGCGAGCCATGCCAACTAAGTCGCCTAACAATACCTAATGATGGGACTGATGTATGGGAAATTGATTCACGGTTTCTGATACTGGACCACAAAGTTGCATCTGGGTCATATGGTGATCTGTAAGTAACTAAGTATTTTAACCAAGTATTATTTAATTACTTTCATGGATTCTGCAATTAGTGCACATAATGAGTTGAACTTATTAATTGATGTAGATACAAAGGTACTTATCGTAGTCAAGAAGTGGCTATCAAGATACTTAAAACGGAGCGTGTTAACACAGATTTGCAGAAAGAATTTGCCCAAGAAGTTTACATCTTGAGGTTGGTAAATATTTACTTGTGAAGTTTGCACAGTTTAACTGCATTTCCTTCTCTAATTATATTTTGTTCTTCCATATATATGTGAAAATCAATAAGATTTATTGTGTGCAGGAAAGTGCGGCATAAGAATGTGGTTCAGTTTATAGGAGCATGTACCAAGCCCCCGAGTTTGTGCATTGTAACAGGTAATACCATGCTCACTATCAGAAACATTTGCAAATATTTAAGAGAATTGGAATTTAATGAAAAGACACTCGTAGAAATCTATAAAGTCAATTTTGTAATTCCCATGTGACGGAAGCTGTTTAATTTTTTAACTATATCTGTTTCACAGTTTGTTAATTGTAGTTTGTTTACTTTTGTGGAACTCAGAATTTATGAGTGGGGGAAGTGTGTATGATTATTTACACAAACAAAGGGGTACTTTTAAGCTTCCAACACTACTGAAGGTCTCAATTGACATATCAAAGGGTATGAATTACCTGCACCAGAATAACATCATCCACAGGGACTTGAAAGCTGCTAATCTTCTGATGGATGAGCATGAGGTAAGATTGTGTCTTCCTATAGCTTTGACGTTTATATCTCTACCATCACATCATTTGTTGTTGTCTTGTAATGATATTAACTACCGCTTATGACTTTCTATTGAACCTTAAAGCATTAAAGAATAGTAGAATACTAGCGGATTTGGCATTTTTGGGTGCGTAAGAGGCAGGGGTCAGGATGACCAATACTTTGTTGTGAGCCAAGGGAGTGGGTGGACATAGGGTTATAAAAGAGCCGAGCCGAGCCGAGCCAAGCCAGGTTGGGCTTAGGCTTGGCTCATTTAAGAACTGAGCCGTGCCGAGCCAAGTTGGCTCGTTTATATTAACAAGCTCAAATTGTGGGCTGGGCCTTGGCTCGTATACGAGCCGCCTTGCAAGCCTAACTTGTTTATTTTTTAAAAAACTTTATTGTGTTCTTTTTTACACATATTCATGTATATAAAATTAATATATTCGTAACTTTTAGTTGTATAATTTGTATACACACACACATATATATATATATGTAAGTATATATACATATGTATACATATACACATATATATATATATATATATGTAAGTATATATACATATGTATACATATATACATATGTATATATACATATGTATTACATATGTATACATATGTATATATATATACATATGTATCTATATATACGTATATATATACATATGTATATATATACATATGTATATATATACGTATGTACATATACATATGTATATATATACGTATGTACATATACATATGTACATATACATATGTGTACATATATACATATATACATATCTATATATATATATATATACACACACATATCTATATCTATATATGTATATATATACATATGTATGTATGTATATATATATATATATATATA
>BJCM01062285.1:0-23257 GCA_018326385.1 Flaveria bidentis | reverse complement strand
AAATTACTTAGTTAAACACATTCTTGAACCTTTAATGATTCAGAACATGTCTAACAACTGTAAGCCTATATAACATGTTCATATATGCGTGTACCAATACCTAATATCAATAGATATAACATTAAACAATCAACAAACATTCATAGAAGAGTTTTTTTTTCATTTCATAGATTCAACATTACATATGTGTTACAAGATGAAAGTCTATTACATTTAAGATCACTAGACTAGAACTAGGGACATGTGTACCAACAGACAGTAACAGAATAGCCCTCATCATTCTTAGAGTTCAAGGGCAGCAAGAGATCTTCAACTTTTAGACCTTGAACTTCTATGAAGGTCTGGATCTAGTCAGCATGCCACTTGTCAATCCAAGCCAATCAAGACAGGCTGATAGGATGGCTCAAAGAATCTAGGACCGGATCACTGCAGAGTTCAGTTTCAGAAGAAGACTAAGGCAATCAGACAATGCCATTGGTCAACTGGATGTTGAGGCAAACCCTAAGATTAGTTTCATAGGGGAAAACTTGATTGAAGGCCCAGGGGCAGCACCTGAGAGCCCTGTCCTATCAATATCAACAGCTACAGAGATCCATACCATTTTTGAGACACCTGCTGGTGAAGGTGCTTCTCAACCTCTCTTTAGCCAGAGCTCAGAAGCTACATCAAGCAATGAAAGCCAAAGCTCTCTCCACCCTAAGTCACAAAGGACTGTGAGTGACAAAAGGAAAAGAAAGATGGCATCTGAGGAGATTGAGGAGGAGAGAGAGAGAGAGAAAGAGAGAGGAAAAGGAAGCTAAGGGGAGAAAGTTCCTCTTCTGGGTCTGCAAGACTCATGGAAACTGCAATCAGGGCTGCCCCCAGACCAAACGCTCAAGATGATGAGTTAAGGGAAATCAAGGAACTATGATATTGACAATGTTATTTCTCTTCCCTTAGAGGAATTGAATGAACTGGTTGACATGGAAAGGTCAAAGGAGAAGAAAAAGGTAGAAGATGCAGAGCTACTGGTACAAATCAAAGAAGATAGAAGAAAGAAAAGATTGTACAAGCATGTGCCTACTCTCTCCCCAGTTCAAGAAAGTCTTGCACATGAGGATGTGATTCAACCAGAACCTCAGGTAGATAAAGAAGAAGACAAGATCAAAATGATCAACTACCTGAGTGCCACAGGCCTCTATCAGGTAGAAGCCCTTCTTCCCTTATCATATGACTATGTTGAGTTTAGTATCTCAAACAACTTGAACTGGAGATAGTCAAGGAAAGAAAGACAACCAAAAGGAAACTAAGGGAACAAGCTGCTAAGTCAAGAGCCATCATCCAGATGAGTATGAAGAAGTCTGTAGATAGGTAGAAGATGATGAGCTTCTTGAAGCTGTATGGATTCTTCGAAAGAAGACTTGGCCCCATGTCTCTATCTACTATGGATGAGCATATCAGGGTGATCAAGCAAAAGATAAAGAGTGGAGAGCTGATTGACTTACACTCCCCTCCAAGTCAAGCCTCACCTTAAGTGGAGGTGAAGGTTGAACAACCTAAGACAACACAACCTGAACCTCCTGTTGAATCTCAGCAAGCTTCATCTTCTGATCCACAACAGGGTCAACCTCCCTTTCCTTCTGAACCTGTGAGAGAAGAAGACCCAACTGAGAAAGACAATGAAGATCAGTCAGGTGCTGCAGGCTATTCTTCTCAGTTAAAAGTGATAAAGAGAAAGAAAAGGATGGCTTCAAAGCCAAAGCCAAAAAAGAAGAAAGTTGCATCCTTTTCTGAACCTCAGGATGAGTCAGAACATCCTGAGGCTGTACAACCAGAGGTTGTTATATCAACTCCCATTCAAACAGCTCCTCTAGCATCAGGAAGACCCATCTTGTCCTTGACATACACCACATATCCGGAAAGATGGCATATCATTAGAGATCAAGGCACTGAGAACAGCTATACATGGGAAGACATGTTTCAGTTGCCTCTACATGATCTCTTTGACATGAGGAGACACTTTGACAATTTGAGGGATCCTGATCATCTAATGAAGAAAGGGATGGTCATTATTCTGATGAGGATTGTCAATATCTGAAGTCTACTAGTATTTTGGTAGCATCAGCCTAGGGGGAGTTTGTAGAGATTATATGAAGAGACTGATGCAACTCAACACCCAAAGTCTCTCCTGCATGCTGCACAAGTACACTGAAGAAGAATGTTTCGGAAGTTTCACACATGCAATAGAAATCTTCTAAGTGTGAAATCTTCCAAAGCCAAGACCAATATCTTCAGAAACCAAAGATGAAGTCTTCCAAAGCTTCAAGAGACAAAGTCTTCTGAACCCAAGACTTGAAGACAGATTTCTTCCGAAGACTTTTAACAACATGCTTTATCTTATGTACTTTTCCATAAAGGTGGACCCCTTTCCGCTGCAACTCTGTAAAGTCACCAACTTACATGAGTTAAAGGTCCATGCTTTTGGTAACTGTACATTGAGGTCTTGAGTCTGCAACTTTCTACTTCATGTACTTTATCCTTTTTGTAATAGATAAGGATGTGAGCTATGGCATGTCATAGTCACTAGTCAAAAGGCAATCTGTCTTTTGACTCTACAATTGATTTTGTTTTATGTCTAGTCAATTGTATCCAGTTGGCCTTCAAAGTATGGCCGGCTGTAGGATGTATTATAAGTATCTCATGTTCTTGTAATTTTCTTTTATGCTTTGTAACACTTGTAATAGAACTTGAGAAAGCAATATACTGCAATATTGAAAAACCATCTACTTGTGTATCTTGTTCTCTTGTTATGTCTCTTACTTACTTGTGTTCTTAGTATCTTTACTTGTGGTTAATCCAGTTCACTGTTTGATTAAGTTAAGTTGCTCTTCTCTTTGTGTTGTTGTGTTGTAAGTGAACACCCTTAACCGGTCCTGCAGTTGACTTGTGATGTATGAGTAGGATATATGTGTGTGTTAGTTATATGTAAGTATATAACTAAATGTAAACATTTTTGCAGTCAAACCTAATGATGGACTATGAATTTAAGAATTATTAGATTTTATTCACCCAAGAGTCATTTTATGCCTGCCGGACTAAAGTTGATTAAAGTTAGCATACCAAACATACAGGGATAGAGGTGTCAACCTGATAATACAATTATTACATTTCCATTAACTTTAACTCAGTATTAAATATTTAAATTTAAAAACTACACAGACGCTAATGTACATACATAAACTCATACTTACAACATGAAAAGTAAAACATAAAAAGAAACAGAATTAACCCAATTTTGTTAACAATTTTAGTGAGTTAGGACCTTGCAAAGTTGTAACAAGTATTCTGAAAGTTGCTGAAAAATCCGAATTTTATACTACTGAAAATTTCATAATTAATTATACAAGTTTCACAAGCATCAACAATCATTTTTATGATCTTTAAAAGTCCATTCCTTCAAGAAAATGATATCTTTAGAATGGTATCTACCTTGTGATTTTACGTCTATAACCATTTTACTCAAAACAAGTTAATAACCAATACTCATACCAAGTCTTTTAATAAATCAAAACTTTATAGAAATCATTTTAACATATCATCTTAGTTAGACATTATTTACTATCAATTCCATACTTTCATAGGACTACAAACTATTACATTAATTTGTCCATTTAGATCTTTCCATTGTCATGTAACACATCAATTTATATATTATTTGTTGTAGAGATGATGATGGTTACCATTTTATTATAATTTATTTGGTTACAAACATGTTGATCATTGAATGAATGTTACAAAAATGGATTACGAGAACAAATATAAAACAAATGAATTAAGGAAGCAAGAATATGGAACATAAGATTTTACCAACAAGATGATCCTTGGATGATCACCATCACTTCTGAAACTCTTGTATATGAACATAATACAAGGTAAGAAAGGAGTATAAAATGTAATTCACGATTTTCTAAAAGAAAAAAACACAAGAAGATGAGTAGGTTATCACATGGATGCTTACCTATACTTGATTGCAACCAACACCAAATGAACTTGATTTCTTGTAAGAGAGAGGGGAGGGAGGTATGTTTGTGAATTTAGAGGAGAAAGAAGGGAAGTGTAATTTTGCCTTTAGTAATTATTTTACTACAAGATTTATTAAGTGTGAGTTAATCTTCGATTTTACAGTTGCTAATATGTTACGCGTACATTTACTGTTATTTTGTAGAGTTGTTTTTTAGCGTAAAGACATGATGTTTGAATTATATTATTTTTGTTTGTGAATTCTAGACAAAGTCCACTTATTATATCACCAATTTAGTGTCATATTGATGCAATCTACAATTTATTCATACATTGCATGAATTAATTTGAAGTAGTTTATATGTTCTAAATAAAACATATCATGCTTTGTGTTCCATCAATTTGTTACAGTCTGTGTGCCCATTTCATGTATTTGAACCAGCAAAAGACATATATTTATTACAAACGATATTAAAGACGTGAGCTAAAATCTAATCGTTTTTTGATGACAGATGTCAAACGACCCATGCATACCATTAATGCATGTTGCATAATAGCATTTGTTTAGTTTGCTTAGGAATTTCAGTCCACTTGCATTGATTCTCAAGTTTAAGTCCAGTAGGTTCCACGTTTACATTTCAAGTATGTATTTAACTCCATTGTTCTTCAATAAAAGATATGATAACAAAGCTGCAGCAAGAGTTCTTATTTACATTACATTTAAGTTTACATTCTTGTTTTACGGGAGACCACTGATCTCGAATCCAGCTCTATCAATCGCACGAAACAACTACACAACAAACATGAACAATGCCAGCATCCCCACTACTATCCCCTATTTCACTCACAACTGATTATAGAACTAACTACTAGAAATTATAATAATAAAGCGGTGTGGTACACCGCCAAAATCACAAGGACATCTTGGTATAAACTTGATATTTGATAAATGGAGAAAAATAATCTTTACAGTTTACACAATAATATAAGTTTAATAATATAACGAATGTTCATGGCTTACACTAGAATTGTAATCAGGAAAAGAGAGAGACAAAAAACATATGTACAAAACTCGATTAATATCCTCAAAATTTGCAGCAATTAATCATTTGACATCTGAGTTGATGCAATCTCTGATGATCTTCTTTGTCAAACTCATTGATTTGTGACTTGATTTGCATATCTCCAATAAATGATGATCCATAAAATCTTGAAACAAATAACAATATTTCTAGTCAAAATAATCAGAGTTATGAACAGTGATTAGATGCTCGTCCTCCTCGACAGCTTTTATGGGATCTTGATCATACCATGTTACAGTTCCTGCATATAGTAGCAGCGGATGATTTTATCCGGTGAGAAGGGGTAGGTGTGAGTGCATCAAGTTTTGCACCTTGTGCATTGGTGCTTGTACATTGCAAGTAAGGTTGTTGTTTTCCCTAACTCACTGAGTTGGCTCATTGAATCAGCTCACTAAGTGAAGTCATTGAGTCAACTCACTGAGTCAGAAATTTACTAAAGATCCAACTTTCATAGACAAAGATAATGCATCAAAGTGTTAGTTTCAAAGGCAAAAAGGTACATTCATGGAATCAGAATCTGGTTATTTTTTATTTCATAAGCAATAAATTTCTGATTTTATGTTACTCTTTTATAGTTTTTAACTTGAAATTTAGCAGATGACTGCAGGAGTAGTTGGTGAAAAGCATCTAATTACATGTCAGATATCTAAAATGATCTCTAATAAATAGAAAATAAAAATATATTGTTAACTTAAAATAATGGTTAAAGGGCAAATTTGTCGTCCAAAACGTATCAAAAGGGAAATTTGCCCTTTTAACTCAAAATAATACAATCGTCAATCACTAACTTATTTATAATTATGATGATGGATATACTTAAATACAATATATGTATGTATGTGTGTGTATGTAGGATAAAATGCCAAACTATAAATTATACGAGACCTGTAGTAACCAATCTGGAACATTCATGTATTTAGCTAAAAATCCAACATGATCTTAAGATATATCATGGTTATGTGATGTGATTGAATTGGTATATACATAAGTGCAGAAATATTATGTGTATTTATATATTATAACATCCTACATGTGTAGATAAGCTATAATTCTCTGATCTACACATGTGCAGGAAACTTTGTTCGAAAAGAGAGAGGAGAAAGTAGGGTCATTATGTACTTAAAGGGAGAAACCATTAAACCAGATACGCATAATGCACTTGTAGTGCATAAAAGATATTTAAAGTAGTGGGAGAGAGAAAGTTGGGTGGTTACATATACGAAGCACTATGTATAAGTGTATTACACGGTTCTTAAGGTTCTTAACATATTTTTAGCTCTAAAAGGAATCCTTTATATATGTGGATGTGGGTGTAAATGTCCGTATGCATGTTTTCTTAGAATGTAAGCTTTTCTAAAAGTAGAATTTCAAAAAGTTCATCCGCTATCCTTAAGAGAAAGTACTTAAATTTTCATAGGACACAAGCATCTCATTAATGTATTACTTCTTTTGTCGCATGTAATATGCAATATTTGACTTCACATTTAGTTTCAGAAACAACTGTTTTATCAATTATTAATGTTAGTGACCAAATTTAAAGTAAATAAGAATTAATCAATATTATAGAACTTACCTGATGCTGCAGATGGTTCTTGTTCCCTTGTGGAATGTAGAACAATTGTTCCCGAAAGAACAGTGATGAATCCACATATTTCAGACGCTATATCACTAATGCTCTGACCTTTCCAGTCCTGTAAAAAATATAGAAATTATTTGCTCGGTTATGTGTCATTAGAAATCTGAAATAAAGATCAGGCATTTGTGAACTAGGAGATACCTTGAACATAATAACGCTTGCAATGATTGTTAAAGAAGTGAACATCACATAATATATAGGGGATACAATTGCTGTGTTAAATGTATCCAAAGCCTGCAAATAAAGGTGTCAGGGCATTAGCAAGAAGGGTAAAATGGTCATTTATCTTTTCGACTAACACTAAACAAAAGTTTAGGGTTACTTTCTGCCAAAAGTAATTTAATTTAATTTTACAATTTGAAATTTGATGTTAATATATTATGCTTAACAACTTGTGCCCCCCCCCCCCCCCCCTCCCAACCCACTTTTTTTGACGACCATGAGACTAATCAATCGACCTTCAGCAGTGGATTTGAACCTGAGACTTATGCTATAGGGATTAATGCGCCTAGCACTTAACCACACACTTTCAAAAACGGATAGTTCTAGTTTACTAATTTAACCAATTGCCCTTGAATTACTGTTATCATTAAATGTTGCAAATTCATAGTTTCATGGCGTCTTTTGTCATTTTCATAGTTGGATGGCCTATCTAAAACTCAGGGGTCAAAACTTTCATGGGCTATTGGTTCCCAAATATTAATGAAAATTACCTTGTTAAGATAATTCAACTGAGTAATCACACACAAGACAGCAACAGTGACAAAAACCCAAGTCTGAGGGTATGCAATCTGACTAATTCCCTCTAGAGTAAGCTTTATTGCAATACCAATGGCCTTTATGCTTACAACCTACAACATAAACAGGCAATATCATAAGACATGACATTTTTAAATAAATAAATAAATTATGAACTTTTACCGTTAGTGAACCCATTAGAGAACAGATGCCCAAGTATACTAATATATTTGACTGCCCATAGCGAGGTTCAAAATGCATCACGAGAACTGCTACTAGTGACAATGTAGCTGCTATGTATATTAGGAATGCTGTTGATAGGAATAAACTAGTAAGTATTGATAACTAGAGACAGTTATATTAGTTATAGAAACTGATAATTGCAGCTTCAGTATTTTAGTATTTGGACTTTGGATAAAGTTATTTTCATTCTGATTATCTATAATTGAGAGGTCAAATAATCAGTTTTAGTTTCATACTTTCATTTTAGTTGCAATGAAACTGACTATTTAAAGGGATAACTAAACTTTTATTCAACCATCATTTTTACTCATTTTAAATACCCCTTCTAGTTAGTTTATCCAATAGATTGACAAAACACTAAAATAAGTAATTATTTGATTATTACAACTTCAAACGGCAAAAACACGCTCAAACACCATCTCAGGTAGCTCATTTAACAACAAATGATTATCTGATTCTGATAATTCAATATATAAATTTTAGGTATCTTTATCCAGCGGAAACAAACACCGTTATACGCACGCACACGAAAGCAATAAGAACACGAGAATTTATAGTGGTTCGGTCAAGATGACCTACGTCCATTCTCTACAACTAGGTATTTTATTAAGCTCAAGGGACAAAGATTACAATACAATGACATGATTTATATATAGAGATAATTAGGGTTGTAAGTAGCTTCAATGGGCCAGGCCCATAACTCTAACCAAAAGCCTAAAGGCCTTCACACCTCAACAATCTCCCACTTGAAGGCCTTGCGAATACTCCTGCTAGTCATCTAACTACAAAACAACCCTGCCATCGGTAATCTTCAAGTAACAGAAATCCTCCAAGCCTTCAATTCCAAAGAACAAGCTAAGATTTCAATCCAAATCCCCTAGTTGCAGAGGCCCCTCTTCATCAATTACTTGAAAGGCTCCCTCGAGCTCCAACCCAGTCGTAGCAGACTCCACCAACGACCCATCCTCTGTCTCAACTGGCTTACACAATCCAGCAGATTCAGAAATACACTGAGAACCACTAACACTCTCCAAATTCAACAAACAATCACCAGGAGAGATTTTTCCAGTCGTAGTCTTCAAAACCCAACGATTCTTCTTGACTGTACCCGGAACATGCCCCACTCCCACTGTCACAAAATCCTCTGACCGGTTTAGACTTATGACCCCATTCAACTACAATCTATTAGACTATATTATTATTAGGGTTTGATAAGGATTGTATTAGGGTTGAGCCCATGGGCCCGTTTAGGTTCTTAGGGTTTCATTATAAACTCTATATAATATAAGCTAACCTATCAATAACCATCAATCACTCTTTTACCATCTTACATGGTATCGGAGCCATCCTAGGCTCTCTACCACCTCCGTCGTGCTACCACAAAAAAAACATAAAACCTTAGCCGCCATCACCCCGAGAAAAACCCTAGACAGGGCGGCGTGCCGTCACCGCCGTCGCCGCCCTGTCTGGCCACCATTCGTTCGTTTTAAAGATTCTCCGTTTAGTTTTCCTAATCTTCTTTTATGTTTTGATATTTAGCTTTCCGATCAAAGGTCACAACCTTCTATTCTACTACTTGCTGTTGGTTCCATATTGTTAACTTTGATCCTTGTAGCCTTACGATCTTATATCCTTGCAATCTTGCGATCTTATTTATTTGCAACCTTTTTGTCACAGCCTGACCATAGTCATCAGCTTTCACCTTTATCTACCTGGTTTTCATTACGATGAAAATATTTTATTGGGTTTATCTCTTTTGTATTAGATCTGATATCCTATCATATTTCTTTTTCTTTCTTTTTAGCAGGACCACGGTCTCTAGCCACCGAAGTACGCCGCCTGGCCACGGTCACAGGCCTTCGGTATGACTCACCGTCGTATGACCACGGTCACCGGGTGTTTGTTTTTTCTTTTGTTCTAGCCGGACCACGGTCCATTGGCATCACAATGTGCCGCCTAACCACAGTCACCGACCTACGCTTGACATACCATCACACGACCCAGTCGCCTGATGTCTATTTTTTTTCTTGCAGGACCACGGTCTGTTGCCACCGGACCATTTGTCGCGCCGCCTCCCGGACTACGGTCTTCAGCCACGCGGCTTTTGTGCCATTTTGGTTGCCACCTCCAGGACTCGATAAAAATTGAAGATTGCAATATTTTTAGATTGAAGATTGTAAGAGTTTGGATTGAAGAATTTTGGCAGAAGTTGTCTTCGAGATCAGGAATAGTTTTTATTTTTTTTTTTTTGTTTCATGTTTATTTTTCTATCGTTTTCAGTCTAAGAGTCCGATTCTCTACTGCTTATTATTAGGGTTTGATAAGGATTGTATTAGGGTTGAGCCCATGGGCCCGTTTAGGTTCTTAGGGTTTCATTGTAAACTCTATATAATGTAACCTAACCTATCAATAACCATCAATCACTCTTTTACCATCTTACACAATCTTTGCTCCAGACTTCATGTTTGCAAAATGAACTCTCTTAGCAGCAGATTTAGCTAACCCGATTTTGAATTGCTTAACCGGGTTGATCAGTCCCTCAGCAGGTACCTCCACCATGTACAATGACCCATGCTTATCACCACGAGCAATCACCCGGTTCCCATTGATTACCCTTCATTTACCACCACCAAACTCGACTCTTAGTCCTTGTTCATCCAATTTACTAACAGAAATTAATTTCTTCTTCAAACTTGGAATCACCTTGACATTTTTCAAGTTCCATGTAGTTCCCAATGGAGTCACTAAATCAATATCACCCATGCCCATTACATCAAGCATTCTGCCATCAGCGAGACGTACCTTCCCAAAATCGTCAGTTTTCAGATTCACCAACATTTCACCTCTGTGTACGACGTGAAACGAACCAGAATCCATGATCCAAGAGTCCACACTGTTTTCAGTCTCAAGAATTAACACGTCATCATCATTGACATCCTCAGCAGCAGTGTTCAAACTTTTCTTTGGACATTGAGTCTTAACATGTCCATCCTCGTTGCAAGTCCAGCACCTCACATTTTCCGAGTCCGAGTTGAACTCTTTCCCTGACTTCCACTGGCTCGCCTATTTTCCCTTTCCCTGCCAACATGTAACATATCAGAAAATGATCCAACATTTGCACTTTTCAGACGTGTGTCTTCATCTATCACAGGATCTTTTCAAATGTCATGTGGTTAGCACCCATAGAGTTTGTAACAGCAGTTACAATCCCGAACCAACTATCAGGCAGTGAAGATAACAACACCAAAGCTCGAGTCTCATCATCGAATTTTATTCCCACTGATTCTAATCTGGTAAGAA
Source organism: Flaveria bidentis (assembly GCA_018326385.1). Lineage (NCBI taxonomy): Eukaryota > Viridiplantae > Streptophyta > Magnoliopsida > Asterales > Asteraceae > Flaveria > Flaveria bidentis. Next base: position 12,259 of record BJCM01062285.1, on the reverse strand, counting down.
TAGACATCAGATCATTAATGTGAGAGGTGACTGAGCTTCCCTCTTTCATTCTCATCATGAACAGTTCCCTCATCAAGAACAGCTTATTAGCTGCAGACGGCTTTTCATACATATTTGACAAAGCCAACATCATACCACTTGCAGGTGGTTTCTTACATGATGTTAAAAGCAACACTCTTCGTCAGAGATAACATAATAACCGCTCTAGCTTTCTTGTCCTTGGAATTCCAAACTGCTTCTTCAGCTTTCTCCATACTCTCCGGTTTCTTTTCAAGTACCATATCCAAATCCTTTTGACACAGTAATGCCTCTATTTGTATTTTCCACCTACCAAAATCAGTGCCATTAAACTTTTCGAATACAGTCTTCCCGTCTTCAGCCATAATAGCAAACCAGAGAAAAACAAACAAAACAGGCACACTAAACAGTTGATAAACAGTCAACAAAGGATAGACAAACCAGATCCGATACTTCCAACCAAAACCCTAGGCGAGCGCAGAACCCTAGACGATTGTGACGGCGGTGGCGGCAACCCTAGACGATTGCGACGGCGGCGGCAACCCTAGACGATTGCGGCGGCGGCGGCGGAAACCCTAGGCGTCTGCAAAAACCCTAGGTGGCAGCGGCGGCAGAGATTTTGTTCGACTGAAGACTAAACGGCGCAGAAACCCTAAAGCTCTGATACCAGTTTTTAAGTATCTTTACGTAGCAGAAACAAACACCGTTATATGCACGCACACAAAAGCAATAAGGACACGAGAATTTATAGTGGTTCGGTTAAGATGACATACGTCCACTCTCTGCAACTAGGTATTTTATTAAGCTCAAGGGACAAAGATTACAATACAATGACATGACCTATATATAGAGATAATTAGGGTTTTAAGTAGCTTCAATGGGCCAGGCCCATAACTCTAACCAAAAACCCAAAGGCCTTCACACCTCAACAATAAAACTATATATCCCAACAAAAAAATACAAAATATTAAGCCAACCTGGTTCAATAGCTAGATTCCATATTTCTTCTACAGAAGATGGTGTAGATTCCGCAGGCGCATGAATCACAACAATTACCGAACCAACTATGCATGACACACATCCCAAAATACCCATCTGCTTCAACCGTTCCTTTAACATAAAGTGCGCCAAAACAGCACTGTTCAAATTTTGTAATTTATACAAATGATTAATAACTCAAGTATAGAATCACAAATTAAATTGTTTTCAACAACCCCAACAAATATAAATGTAAATTAAGAGTTGAGAGTATTACCTAACGATTATACTCAATGCACCAAGTGGGGTTACAAGAACAGCTGGAGCATAAGCATAAGCAACAAAATTGGCAGCCTCTCCAACAATCACTACATATGCCATCAAAACCGACCATAAATGAAACACGGATTGTTTACTTATTATATTTTTGTAACACAGATTTATGTGTGTGGGCCATTGAGCTTGGGTTATTTTGGTTAGAAGTGGCAAGATAGGTGGGTCAGAAAACAATTCAAAACCTGTACCAGCCAGGTGAGTTGATATAACAAACACTTTTAAAACCATTTTTCTCAAAAAAAGGTATAATTATTTCCTTGATCGTGATTACAGAAACATAACTATTACTTTACGTGGTTGGATGAATTTGAAATAGAGTAATAGACTTTATCTGAGTTTCAATGTCTTATCCATTCTGTAATTTTTTTTCGATTGACCCAATTTAGATAAAGGCAACCAAAATTGAAAATGGGCCAAAGTTTCCATATCTACTACTATTGGTTGTTGACAACTTACTTGTAATCATGCCTGCCCACCAAAGTGGTTCTTGTAGGTACGTATAACCCCCATGTCCTAAAATCATAAAGAAGATTAAAACGTGTTACATCAAATTAAAAGAAGGCAGAAAATTGTTGGATATGGAGCCTGATTCAGATTTCCTTTTTTTTAATGTATATGTAGTTGTGATATATCATCAATTTTCTTATGAACTTGACTTATAAAATGTAAGTTTTTATATTAACAAATCAGATATCTAAATGGCAGACTCAATCTGTTTTCTTCTGCACTTATTGCCAAGCAACAAAGGATGAAATATCCAAGATATATTCCCAATGTCTATTGACACTTGGACTACCACCACGGATACTATGTGCATTTTCTTTCTCTCTCGTTTTGTTTGTTTATTAGGGGGTGTTTGGATAATCTAGTATCAAAAAAAGATTTACTGTTCTTGGGCAAAACTGATTTCAATTAAGTATTTTTGCTCTATAAAACAACATTCTTTATTAGATAAACCTAATGCATAAGACTCCCACATACGTGAGTCTAGAGGTATCGTGTACACATTCTTATACTGTATTTCCACAAAAGGTTGTTTCCACTTCATAATACAAAAGCCTTCTATACAAACCCATTTGATAAGATAGAAATCAAATCTAATCAAAACTATGAAATAGTGAAACCCTAATAATATTAAGGGACCTACTTCTAAGCACACTTATCATGGCCGACATGAATCATGAAGGAACAAGATAACCATTGGCCCTACTGACCATCCCATAATGACCCTTTAACACATACCCATTAAAATTATCCCACACCTTTATGCAAACCAATTTCAAGCTACAAACAACAATTAGAACCTTAAACTTCACCAGAACACAAATCAAACAAATCAACACACAACCATCAAAATTCATATCGATAAAACAAACCCAAAAGACAAAACTCACAACAACAAGCTGCATCAACTACAAATCAAACATTAAAAGATAAAAACACACACACACACACACACCTGCACCGAAACCAGTGGAAGCAGCAGCACGCTTAAGCCCTTTCTTCTTCAATATAAAGCTCGTTCCAATAAATCCACTGGACAACACAGCAAGAATCAACCCTGTTGAATTATCAGAAACACCCATCGCTGTTTTCCACCAAAAAATCACTCTGCTCACTGATTACCTACTCAATTCCCATAAATATGACGACTTTCCCGTCAATTGAAATGGGAAAAACGTGATAGAACGAAACAAGATTGGAACCAACTGGGTTGATATTCAAGATTGATGAATGAAATAGAGGACAAATTTGATTGATGAAGGTGGGTGTGAATGTGGGTCAAATTGATGTGAGAATTTGAGAGGATATTCGGGTAAAGTTATCGGTGGACCCATATGATTACAATGCCATTGGCATCGACAGCTACAGAGGAAGAAGGTAGATGAGATCCAGCTCATTTTGTGCCCCAATTGGTTTGGATCTTGCATAATCAAATAACGTTATGCCTAATTACATAATTAACCTTGTATATTTGAATAAATTAATATAGGTCCTTCATGTTTGAGTAATTTCATCAAGCCTTTCATGTATGACTAAATGCATTAAAGCTATTAGGGCGGGGGCGTTAACGCCAAGACCTCATGGCAAGGGGCGACGTCATGCGGCAACATTATCATTGGTCTTCCACACTACAAATCTGATTTGTTCACAGCATGTCTATGCCGTTGCCACACCACACATTTCGAATGTCTTTTACCATTGGCTCACCCCCCGCCCCACACACACACAACGATTACATCCTCCTTTTAAAAAATAGTTTCTTACACTGTAAATACTAACTAATAACCATATAGAGTAGTATTGTTCAAAAAACTTGACGCTCAAAGCTCATTTGATAAAACTCAAAATATTCACGTTCTATTTTGTCTCGGTTGTAAACAAGCCAAGAGTGATTGATTTGGTTTTTAAACGTACCGAGCATGAGCAAAGATACGCTCACTCGTTATTCACTCAGTTCCCCTCAAATTATTTTTTAACTTATATATTAACATACACACACACAATATTTGTTAATTTATTTATTCATTATGTTAACTCAACTTGAATTGCTTGCTCTTTTGCTTTAAGTTCCCCTAATTGTAGAGGTGTTAAACGGATTGTGTTATCAGGTTGTCGGGTCCAATCTAACCTAAACCCGAAGCTAACCCAAACACGATCCAAACCTGAAACTTAATTAAAAGTGTCAACCTGAACATGTGAAAATTTCGGGTTGACACAAACATGACTCGATTGACCCCAATTTTTATTTTTATTTTGATTTTGTCACACATTAATACTTTAAAATTACTATTTAAAAACAATTAATACGAATCAATATGAAACAGTTATATTTTAGTTGTTATATCTTATGCCAATTTCTATTTTAAGTTCTAAAAAAATAAATCACATAAAAAATAAATTAAATAAAAAATGGGTCAAGCAATTCAACTCGCAAACCTATCAAGTTGAACTAGAACCCGACCTGTTTAGCTAAACAAGTTCAACCGAACCTGACCCGAACCCACAAATTTCGTGTAAGGTTCGTGTCGTGTTTTCGGTTTGTGTCGTGTTTTCAGGTCGTGTCAGAAATTCACACCCCTACTTAATTGTCATCACCTGCAGCAACCAACCGACTTTCATTATCTTCGTCTTCTTCAAGTCGATTAGTTTCAATTACGATTTGTAGTTATGTAATTCAATGAGTTTAATTTATAACACTTAATTGAATGATAATTTGAAATTGTGTACTACATTGTTGATCTAAACGGAGTCAAGTCGAGCATAATTGAGTGCTGAATTAATCGAACGGAGTTTGAGCATGAACCTTTTGCTCGGATTTGTAAATTCAAATCAAACAAAGGTGTGCAGTTTGTAAACGAATCGAGTTCGAGCATACTTGCATTTAGTTCGGTTCAATTTGCAAACAACCTTACTATCGAGTATGGCTGGTACATTTTGTTAGATTTAACTTGTAATCAAACGTTTTGGTTATTGAAAATGTTAAGATAAGATAACAAAATGGTAATAATATATTAATAACTTAAAAAATACAATAAGTTGTTTGATTTAGACCAGTTTCTGATAGTTATTTATTAGTTCGATTCGTAATTAGGTTTTGTAAATATGTGTAACCGAACTAAACCAATATATCTTGTTATCAAAAATATTAAAGCTAAACTATTGGTTGTAAATTTTGTTATGTTAATTTGATTAGGTTTCCTGTTATTAATTGTTATATTTCGATTAAATCTATCCTACTTAATACGAAAAGATATAAAGATGATATGACTTGTAAACTAAAAAAATTAGAATTCTTAATATAACCTAGAAACATATTATGAATATAGCTTATAATATTTTAGGGCATGTGATATGCATGAAATTTGTCTTCTCTTATGTTCATATAGATTCTTTGCATACTTTATTTGCCATAAAAATGTTAAGGGTGTTTAATAATTCGGTTAACGGTTTATTTGGTTTACTAGTTTTAACCCATGTATTATACAGATTAAATAAATACAATATTAGATAAAAATATTATTGGCTATAGAACTATATTTTAAGATAAGATCTTTAAAATTATGTATGATTAAGGATTATAAGTAATAAAACAATAATGTCAATTTAAAAAAAATCTAAGAAAATAGATATTTTGTTTTAAAACAACCCGTTTTATTTTCTAAAAGTTTCTTATTATAACTCCCAATTTTAATTAATCTTGGTTTAATTTTTTTTACTTTTTAGAATTTTTTTAATATTTTTATTTTTAAAAAAGTTTAATATTTTTTTAAAAAAAATCTTATTTTATAAAGAAATTATTTTTTAGAAACAACATAAATAAAACGATATCTTTCTTAATTTATTAAAAATATATTTGTAATATAAAAAATTAAATAAAACTATTAGTAATGCATAAATTATTTAATAGAAAAAAGAAGTGGAAAATTATTAGTGAAAAGCAATATCATGCTGCCACGTGTCCTCTTATTTATTTATTTTATTAGAGTAAACATTTGTTTTGGTTAATTCAAGTATGAAATTTTCTTGGAACTAATTGTTAACCATGCCAAATCGAATTAAAATTAGGCCTAACCAAACCGAATTCAACCATTTAAGTTGATTTATTTGGTTTGATTATTCGATTAAACCAGTTATTGTTCAATATATTCAGATAATGGAACTCAATAACCAAGATTTTGTGTAACTGCTAGCCAAATTAAGAATCGAATTCACAATTTGAATTGATTAGTCATCAAATCGAAACTAAATTCACAGTTTGGGTCGACCTTTTTTGGTTATGGATATAGTTTTGTTATCGGTTATTTTCGATTAGCTCTTTTCTTAACATTCTTAAATTTAGCCATTTGAATCTAGACTTGTTTAATTTAGTCATATTTTGGTGTGAAAGGGTGAAAATAAAAACATTTTAGTATTTAAAAGTAAATTATAATTTTTATAGTAATAGTGACAATTTTTTTCACATGTGGTTTTGTTCATAGGTCATCTTCATCGTACTATCATATATTCTATATTTATTGTTCTTTTATAATTCAAGATATTAGTTAAACATATCTCCTTTTGAATTTTCAGTTTGAGTGTATGCTCATGTAAAACTTTAAATCAATAGTATATTTTCTCTTTTAATGTAAAATAGATAAAAATATTATTCATATGACAAGTTGAAGAGAGTATGACATGTTAAAAGAGTATATAATAGGTAACAAATGAAACATAACAAATAAAAACTTTAGGAATGTGCATCAAGTATGACATTAACAAACTTATGATTATTAGTAATTTTGATGGGTGTCATGTTTCTTAAAACAGATAATTATATTGAAAACTAATTTGAATATTTGCGTTTTGTGAGGTTTCCTTATCTTCACTATTGGAAATTGGTTGATATATTAACATGTTTTTATACACTACTACATAAACATGTATTTCCTATGGATTTTTTGTTATAAAAAATATCCGTAGCAAATTTGATAAGGTGTAGCTACGGATTTGCTACGAATATATTTGCTACGTTTTACCTCGTAGCAAGTTGTGTTTGTAGCAAATCCATAAGAAAATTTAATCAAAACTGATAACATTAATATAATAAAAATCAAATTAATAAAATTCATAGCAAATCCGTAGTAAATTTAATAATTAAAATTTGGGGAAAAATAATAATTAGTCTAGCAAAATCTATAGCAAAAACCATAATAAAATTCGTAGCAAAAATAAGAAACACATTAAAAAAATAATTTTAAACGAGCTCGAGCCCGATTTTGAGCTCAGATTATAGCTCGTCTACTTAATGAGCTCGAGCCCGAGCTTTAAGATATCGAGCTGGCTAGCGAGCCTAAACGAGCTTTTTGTATATATATTTTTATATTACATATTAAATATATATAAATACTTATTTACAAAAATATATAATTAAATATATTATTATGATAAAAAATAGTTAAATAATATATATTATGTTATATATAAAAGTAGGCTTATAAATAATTATAAAAATAAAAATTTAATAATTTAACAATAAACGAGCCGAACCCGAGCCGAGCTTGAGCTTGAAAATTTTCTTACGAGTCGAGCTCGAGCTTTATAAATAAAGTTATAAACGAGGCGAACTCGAGCTTGAGCTTCCTAAAACCAAAACAAGTCGAGCTCGGGCTCGGCTTGACTTGTTACATCTCTAGATATTGATATAGCTTTAGAAGAAGATTTAGTATGTATGTAATTAGACGTTATAATATATTTATAGATTTTTCGATGTGCATATCAAATTAGTACCATTCTCATAAAGGGTGCTTCTTAATGTATTCAAATCTTGAGAATAGCTTTTGAAGTTAACCAAACTATAGGGGTGCTTTTGTAATTACAAAATTGGTTCTTCTTTGAATATTTGGCTATTCAATTTGTCACGTGTGATTTTAATAGATTGATATTTATTTTTAGATTAAATTAATATTTTGGTTGTTGTGATTTAGTTATTTTATTTATTTGAATTCAAAAATGAATTTTCTAACAAATTAAACCCCAATGATTTGTATTGTATAACATTTTTAACAGAGTTTAACTTTTTTAATTAGTTTCAAACAAAATAACAAAAATGTCTTTGGAGAGTAATTTACGTTTTTGATCCTTGAGGTTATTAAAAGTAATCATTTCAGTTTAAGGACATTTTTATTATTTGTTGGAAACTAATTGAAAAATATAACTTTGTTAGTGTAAAAGACTGAAATAGTTATAAAATACAAATCATGAGGCTTGATTTGTTATAAAATTCGTTTTTAGACTCAAATAATTAAAATGACAAAACCATAAGGACCAAAAGAGTAATTTACTCTTATTTCTAAATCATCCATTTAATAGATTGACATTTACTTTTAAATCATCCATTTTTTTTGTTACTTACGATTGGATGTATAATATTTCAGGATTGGGAACAAATGTTTACTTATTAACTCATTTTTTAAGATCAATAAAAATAAAGAATAATTTTTTGAAATACATTGTTAAAAATATAAAACATTATTTTTTTATGTAAATGTGTATATTCGCAATACACTTACTGCTACAAATATATGTTTTTTAAGGTGTAAGTGCATGTCTTAATTTTTTTATGTCTTTATATTTATACATATACATAAAGAACGAACACATGATGTTGTACATGTGTAATAATGTTATCTCAACAAAGTAATAATGATTTTAATTGGTCTTGAAGGGGATGGTGGGTTATTGTAATAATAGTATGCTAATATTTATACATGCTGGATTATATTCAAGTATTCAACATATCTTTAACATCATCAAATTCTAAAAGAAAAGACAATGTTTTGTTTGAAGTAAATAAAAAAAGAAGCTAGAGCGAGGAAGCTTAAAAACCACAAAAAGGTTGGACTTTATGCATCCAATGTGGTATCACGTTTAAAATTACGTTTTGTTGAGACCTTATAATGAAGGTAGTAGCTTTATTCATATGTGTAAGTCATTTCTAGGGTTTGTTTATATTTTTATCAAGGTGAGGTTTATATCCTTAAACTTATGATGTTTTTTTAGATGATTTTGAGTTAGCATGCATACCTGATGATGAATAAATATGAAATAATATGTTTTATATGTAAAGATCGAGTCTTTATTATAACATATGTTAGGGTTTGATGTAAATGAATGTATGTGGTTACGTTTATGTTAAAATCCTAAATATGATATTGATCGATGTGATGTAATGTAGGAAATATGACAATGTAATGATGAGATGATCAAACAATAGTATTTGAACTGTATTTGAATCTACACAGGTAAATTAAAACATCCACAAATGACTCTTCCTTTCACAAATAGCTCCCCTAATGTTTACTAAGGTACAAGGTCATTACATGCAACCTTCCACCCTCGTAACTGAGCATTAGACCTTGTATATAAGCTTTCACTTTTGTAAGTTCCAAGAAACCTTCACAACTAATAACAGTTAAACATTTTTCAAAGTGTATACCATATAAGTAATTGACACCTTCGCATCTAATTTTGTTCCTTCATATTTGGCTACACATAACCTGAAAGAAGCCAAAGTAAGCCCCCATAAATAATCCGTCTGTCGTAATTTATAATATACATAGCTAGAAATGACAAAATGACCCTCTGTAAGTGCCTAATATTCCCATAACTATATTGGATGTAGAATGTCCGACTGTTATTTAAAGTCAAAGTCAATATTTACTAATTCGGTACGATCTAACGAGTTACACACAAAATAAATATTAAACGATTTAATTATTAAACATTGAAGTTCATGTTTTTGTGAAAACAATAATTTAATAATTAATGGTTGATTTTTATTTAACAGATGGATTATTATTTGTGAAATAATAATAAAAGGAAATTTGTTATAATAATAATAACAATAATAATAATAGTTATTATTAATAATTAAAGTTTTAATTATAAGTTAATTAAACTTAAGGGTTAATAATAAAAGAGTTTATTATGAAAAGGGGAACCTGAGTCTAATAAGTTAAGGACTAGAGTGTAATAGAAGGTTCGTCGTACAATTTCGGCGATTACAAAACTAAAGGAGTATATCCGGCAAGCACCTAGCTGGCAAGGAAGGAAGACTAACTAGCTCTCCCGTAGGTGTCGGGATTGAAGCGCCTTTATCTTGGTCGGGGCCTGCCACTCAGTGATAACACGGACCTTCTCCTTGTCCATGCATATAGTTCCAGCCCTTATATAGTGGCCGAGGACCATCATTTTGTGCTCCGCGAATAAGGAGAGAAGTTAATTGTTATTATAAATATAAAGTTAAGGTTAAACCCTAAAGGCACAATTACTATTTCCTAGAGAAAGAAACCTATTGTCGCTCTCTTTCTCTCCTCCATGTGTTACGCACCAGTAGCCGCCACCATCCACTGCCTTTATCGTTTCCGTCGATTGTCGTTTTGCCGCCTCCGTCACGAAACTAAGTCGTGTGATGTTTTGGTTTTGGACATCGTGAACAAGCCTACTAGCAAGGATTTCGTTGTAATTCGCCTGTTAATGACAGTGAAAAGTTCGTCAAGCCTAAAACACCCTATGGTTGGGTTTTACTTGTTTTATGCGTTTAACCTGTGATGTGATTGGGAAAGGTTCATTTATTTAGAATTAATAAACTAGAGTTTCAATTAGATTAAAACTCTAAACCTAATAAAATATGATTCTATTATTGAATGTGGAAACCACTTCCGCTCAAATAAAAGTATTTTATTTAAATTAAAATAGTCAACAAGGTTAAGTCACAATGGTTTAAACAGTAAAACTGATCCACGTTCCCCAACAAACTAAACACGTGCACCTTTGGCAAGCAAACCCTTCATAATGAACAAAACTTAGCATTTCCCTATGCAATACAAAGCCTTTACAACTAACCTTAAACCTCCACAATTGATAATGGGTCTCTGTATCTCCCTATACTCAGTATTATTATTATTCTTATGATATGAAATGTTGGTCTATAAACAAAGAACCATAGTGGCATTATAATGATACGAGATGTCGGTCTGTGGGCACATAACCATAGGAACAATATTACGATACAAAATGTCGGTCTATAAGTTGTGAACCATATGTGCACTATAACAATACGTTATGTTGGTTACAGACTATGATCCATGGGGGCGGGGCAATAGTATGATATGATATATCAGTCTATTGCCAGTGAACCATATGACCATTATTATAGTACGAAAATGATGATGTATGGGCAAATAGCCATATGGCTAATGAGTAGAAAAGCAAAAGAGACATTTTCATGATATGAGTAGTTAGTTATGGGTTGAGAGCCATAACGGCAAAGTTAAGAAATACACATTCTAGCAGGTGTTACTGACATCTATATTAATTAGGGGTATTCATCAGATAAGATAATGGATTATTTGGATTTGAAAATTTCCTGACCCAAGCGGATTCCAATCCAAGCTGAATAAGGATAACTCTATCCGTTTCGAATCTATCCGAACTCAATTCGCATCAGATTTGGATAAATCCGAACAAACCAAATAATAAATTTTCCTATGTTTTGGCTAGTTTTTTTTTATTTTTAACAATTTATAAGTTTAAAATCACAATAAACCATAAAATATAAATTTAACTTAAACACAAATTCAAAATTAAAACATAATAGGTAATTGTATAGAACCAGAAGATTAAAATCTCTAATGATTAATACATATAACAAATGCCAATAAATATTTGACACAATTACTTTATAAATTAGACATGTCAATATGACACAAAGACTTAAATACCATATCCTTTAACAAATAATAGAACACATGTCAAGTGTAAATTTTTTAAAAATATTTTACATTACATATATTGTTTTACTATAATACTACCGGTATAAATTACATAGACTTAATTACATTTGGTATAAAGCTCGTCTATATCATAAACTAAATTATTATAATAGAATGAATTATAATGTAATACAACTACTTAGTTTGGTCCATAAATTGAGTGGCTCATGTGCAATAAATACAACGTGATAATACTCTTTACGCATTGTTATATTCTGTCCCGTCGTTTATTAGTTATCTTTACCAAAAAATATACATGAATCTCATACGAAACAATCTACACTAAGTTATACTAGAGGGGTGTCAATGTGAAATGACAAGAAATATAAGATGCAGTTATATTTAAAATATTATAGTACCACAATAGTAAAATTAAAAAGAATTAAATGCTTGTCTTTTTTATGTACTTTTCTTATGAAAATAATAATGTATGAAAGTTATAAATATTTAAATTTTTTTGGAGAAATTGGTTTAAAAGAAATTAATTATAATAACATAATTAATATATGTGTGAAAATATAATTAAAAATTTTAAATTCATAAAAGAAAAGTGTGTCCCTTTATACTTATAAAAATTAATGTTGAAAGATAATCCCGTCATTCTCAAATGT